>CM067377.1:99347446-99506534 GCA_034510155.1 Eucriotettix oculatus
TAAAACTTTTATCGTACAGATTATCAGTTTGGGCGATGACGATACAGTATATACAATATTAAAAAGGTATATAATTCACATGATAACTTGAAGATAGGTTAATTCATTTAATTAACCTACTTTGGGAGAATTTGTTATGTTATGTTTATTTATTTTTGCGAGTACCTGAGGGGCATACGACTTAGGTGGATGAGGATTTATGGAGGATTAATGAGGATGTGGTCTGCGGACACGATGGTAGAATGGGTTAGGGTGTGCCTGAATGATCAGGGGGAAGGATGAGGTCAATCGGAAGTTTTCTTTTGAGGCGACGGGAGCGTGGAGGTGGAGGAGGATTGTTGTGAAATTGCTGGATCGTGGGGTTTGGGTGGTTGAGTGCGCTTTTGATTAGGTTTGTTATGGAATTGGAGATTACTGAGTTAACATTGGGAATTTTGATGTTTTTGTGGATGACGGAATTTCTTAGGTACCAGGGAGAGTTTGTGATGGTGCGTAGTATTGTGTTTTGTTTGGTTTGAATTTTGGTTGAATGGGTTTTGGCTGTTGTTCCCCATATGGAGGAGGCATAGGACCAGGTGGGTTGTATTATGGAGAGGTATATGAGGCGCTTTGTGCTGGTGGAGACTGGGGATTTTCGGTTTAGGAGGGGATATAGAGTTCTGAATTTTTGGTTTATTTTGGAGAGGAGAAAATTAATGTGAGGTTTCCAGGATAGTTTTGAGTCAAACATGATTCCGAGGTAGGTGGTTTCCGTTTTTGTAGGGATTAATGAATTGTTTAGATAGAGATGAATTTGGGAAGGAGGGTTTTTTGTTAGAGTGAATGGGATGGTTATTGATTTGGTGGGGTTGATACTGATTCGCCATTGTTTGGACCATTGGTCTAGGTTATTGAGCGCTGATTGGAGTGGTTGAAAATCGGAGGTGAGGGAGGAGGTTTCATAGGAGATGGCTATGTCGTCTGCGAAAAAGATTGTGCTAGTGCTAGGATGTTGTGGGATATCATGGGAGAAGATGTTGTATAGGAAGGGGGCAATGACACTTCCTTGGGGGACGCCCGCCGCGATTGGGTGAGGTTGTGAGAGGTGGTTATTTATTTTGACAGAGAAGGTTCTGTTTGAAAGGTAGTTTTGGAGTATTTTGTAGTGGGTGTCATTAAGGATGTCTTTAATTTTAGATAGTAGGGAAGGATGGTGGATTTTATCAAACGCTTTTTCGATGTCGATAAATGTGGTGATGAGGGATTTGCGATGTTCAAAGGAGTTGTTAATGAGGTTGGAGAGGCGATAAATTTGATGGGGACAGGAGTGTTTTGGGCGAAAACCGTATTGAGTGTCAGGAATCAGAGAGGATAGTTGGTTAATTAGTTGTGGTAGGAGTAGTTTTTCGAACAATTTGGATAATGTGGGAAGAAGACTTATTGGACGATAACTTTCAGGGTGTATTTTTGGTTTGTTTGGTTTCGGTATCATTATTATGGTTGCGTGTTTCCATTTGGTTGGAAAATAAGTGGTTCTGAGGATAGCATTGAAGATATAGGTAATTAAGATTATTGTTTTCTTTGGGAGATGTTTTAGGTGGCGGTTTGTGATGAGGTCGTGACCAGGGGAGGCTTTGTTTTTTAGGTTTTTTATTGCAGTTGATATTTGGGGAGGGGTGAAGAGTTTTGGGAGGGGTGATAATTGTAGGGGTTGTAGGAGTTTTTCTGCTGTGGCCTGGTTGTGATTGTTGTAGAAGCAGCTGTTGGGGGAGAATTGCTTGGTCAATAGTTGGGCGAAGATGTTAGCTTTTTGAGAGGGAGTGGTAAACCAATTATTGTATTTTTTAAGTGGAGGGATATCGGATTTTTTCTTGGTCAGGTGATTTGTTTTTTGCCATAGTGATTTGTCGGTTGCGTTAAGTTGCTGAAGAAGATTGAAGTGTCTGGAGTCACTGGAGTCTTTTAATAGTTTTTGAAGTCTTCTAGTGATGTCGTTGTATTTGCGCTTGTCTGCGGGATTTTTTGAATTATTCCATTGTCTTCGTAGAGATTTTTTCTCGAGGAGTAGGTTATCTATTTGATTTTGGTGAGCGTTTGGTGGATGTAGTTTAGTTGGTTTTTGGTAGGAGGCCATAGCAGCAGCTGTGAGGATGATGGATTGTAGGTTGTTTAAGGCCGAGTCTATATCTATGGGTGATTTTAATGGGATGTTGAGGACTGTTAGCTTTTCTATTAGTTGGGAGAAGTTGTTCCAATTTATGAGAGTGACATTTGGGGTGCGATTTGTGGAGTGGGGAGGGAGGGTGAGATTAAGGTGTGCTATTAGTGGTAAATGATCGGAACTGAGTTCGTGCAGAACTTTTGGGCTGTGGAGGTAATGTGAGGTTTTATGACAGATGAAAAAGTCCAATACATCTGGTGATTTGAGGCTGTCTGGGTAATGTGTTGGTTCATTAGGGTAAATAATCTTAATATGGGATTTGGAGAGTACAAGATTTAGGTCGTTGCCTCTAGAATTGGATGTTCTGGATCCGAAATTGGGGTGTTTGGCGTTGTAGTCACCTCCCATTATGTATGGGAATGGTTGAGATAAGATAAGCTTTCTCCAGGTGTCCAGTGAGATATGATTTGTTGGGGCAGAATAGAACGCGGAAATGTTTATGGGAGTGTTTGTGTTTAGAGTTATTTGAGTTAGTTGGAGTTCAGGGAGAGTTATGGAGGGGAGTTGATTGTGATCTATTGTGCTTTTGATTAGGATGGCGGAGCCGCCTTTTCTAGTGGAATTTGGATGATCGGCTCTATAGGTTTTGTATTTCGGGAAGTTATAGGGTTGGGTGGGGATAAGTTTAGTTTCGGTTAAAAGCAGAAGGTCGATGTTGTTCTTTTGTAGGAATAGATTGATTTCGTGATATTTGTTGGTAGCCCCGCGGGCGTTCCAAGTGCATATGGATAGATGTTGTGGAGGGGTGTGGATCATTTTTTCGAGTCTATTAGCTTGGGGATTATTGTAGTTAGGAAGTGGATTAGTGGGGTGATAATGGAGATCAGGTTGTCTATTTTGCAGCACAAGGAGTTGAGAAGGTTGTTTTGGTTTGACGAATCAGTGTAAGGTTGTTGGGGGATTTGCGGAGTGGTGTGGGTTTGTTTGACAATGTTCGCATAGGATGTAGGGCTTGAGCTGTTTTGTAGGGTTTGAGTTGTTTGGGGTGGGATTTGTGGTTGTTGAGGTTTTTGGAGTGGAGCCGGTTTGAATTGGATGGGTTTTGAGTAGGATGATTGTAAGGATTTGAATACTGGGCAGCCTTTGTAGTTTGCCGTATGGTTACCATGGCAGTTTGTGCATACGGGTAGGAGGGGTTTTGGGATAGGGCATTTGTTTGGCGGGTGTGGGATGTCACATCGAACGCAACGGGGTGGATTGAAGCAGTAGTTTTTTGTATGTCCATAGTTTTGGCAGCGGATACATTGAGGGATATATTTTTTTGGTTTTGGGGTTTCGACTTTTATTTGGCAATGGTAAAGGTGGGTGAGGTCGTAGATGGTATAGTTTTTGGGGTCCGGGAGAAGGTCGAGGAAGAATAGGGGAAGGTCAATTTTCGTGATAGGGTGCCGTACTGGGAGGAGTTGGACTGGTGAATAGCCTAACTCTTTCAGTTCTGTGAGGATTACATTTATGTCAGATTTGGGATGTAAGCCCCTCAGGACTACTCGGAGGTTTCTCTCAGATTTTATTTGGAAAGTATAGAATTCCGCTTTGTTGTTTTGAAGATAGGATATGACGTTTCTGAAATCTGGGATGGTGACGGTTTTTAGCTTGAGCTTTTGATCTTGCATCGTGTAGTAGAAGGGTGAAGAGCAGATGGATTTCAATTGTTGAAGCATAACGTTGACATTATCTGTGTTGCTGATATATATTGGAGGAGGTTTTTTGGGGGAGTCTGGAGCGGTTTGGTTTTTTGTAGGTGAATCGTCAAGATTTTGTAGGATTTGGAATCTGTTTGTCGTGAAGAAGGGAGAGTTGGTAGTGGTTATTGTGGATGAAGTTGGTATTGATGAATACGGCCTAGATTGATTGTTTACAGTTTTCCGCTTTTTGACACTGGTTTTGATTATTGGAGAGGTAGGAGTGGAAGTAGAATTGTTTGATTGAGCACTTATTACACTCACAGTCTCTTCATCGGAGTGGTCCATGTTGTCCGTTTGTTGGTCTGCGAAGAAGTGGGTAGGTGTTTTTGGCTTGCTCATTTGCTGGCTGTACTGGACGTCTTCTGGGTGAGCTGTTTCGTTCGTGACTGTAGGGCGGTGGATGATGCTGCGATGAGTAGAGGCGATGGGTTGTAGATTTGCGACGTCGTCTGCGACGTCCATTGTGGAGTGGCTTTGTCTCGATGGTTGTTTTAGTTGATGATTTATGCTGGTGAAGATATGATTCTCGGTAAATTCTTGGCGATGAGATGCAGGTCCGAACGCGTACGATTTTGACGGCTTGGGTAGCTGTCTGCGACCGATAGCAGGAAGTAAACAACTGCGTGCTCGACTTGTTGCAAAGTTAGATGCGTAACGTTGCACGGCCGGGCAAGAAGTCTTTTTTTTTTTTATTTTCACTATTTATATTATTTTATTGAGTGTAAATACCAAACATGTATTTTTTAACATATTTCTTTAATTTATTTACTACCTTCTTCTTACTTTACATTATTAACACTAGTTTAATTCTCTTCCCCTTATAATACATTCATAAACTAATATTTATTTCATATCTGTCTTCATATTATTTGTTTCACTTATACATTTTATTTACATTACTTTCCTATTCCAGTTGTTCCATAGTGTAGGTGCATATTTAAATATATTCATTACAAATGAAAACCTAAAAATATTTTATTAGTGATGTAAATTATTAAGAAAAGCGGTTTGGTTGAGTTTTACCATCTTTATGAGAGATATATTTAGAGGAAGAAAACGGCTGTTTAATATTAAATAGTATGGATGGATTATATAGATAAATTCACTTGTTATGCAGACAATTCAAATCAATAGATATATATTATAGTTATAACCCCAATTATAAGTTATATTGCTGATTGGATAATTTAGAAAGGATAAAAAATTGATGTGCTCATAAATGAACCGTATATAGAACTTTTCCAATGTATCTCTGTTTATTGAGTAAAAGCCTAAATGTTTGAAGCGAAGATACTTAAATTCAAGGCCAAACATTTTGTTTTTAATAGCTTAATCTCTGTCCACCGGGTCTTTCCCCCCAAAAAAGTCCTTTACGGTCAATGGCTCTCGGAGTCGAGGACTCATACCATAAGAAAAGCGTTGTGAATAAATTTTGCTGGTCACAAATACGATTACTTTGTCTCTCACTCTTCAGAAAAATAAGAGAAAGTCTTAGTCCTTTTTTTACTTAGTGAAACAAGTAGAATCATCGTGATGTATGTGTAGGCGATCAAGAGACAAATTGTTAGTCACTTAAAAGTAATTTTAGATATATATTACCTCTATCAGTCAGTGTAACAAATTTATCAAGGTGTAGTCTTCTTTACTGTCACGTTTACTACACTAACTTTTTTGTACTTCAGGACCTTGCAAAGTTACTGGGTGTATATTTTAGTCCAATACTTCCCCATCAGTTTCGGATTATATTAAAATTTTTAATTCATTTAGTTAAATACATATAGTTTGATGTTATAACAAACGTTCCATTAATGAAAGAGGATTAGTTTTCAATTGCCAGTTTTAGTATCAGTATAGTATCATGTATTTATTACAATTACGTTTCCGGGTTATAAAAATACATTAATTGAAGAAACTGAATCAAAATATCAACGTCATATAAGTAAATTTTTGAACTTTCATCAAGCACAGACACTTTCTTCCTAATTCAAAAATTTTATCACAATAAATAGGATAATTATTATTTTTGGGTAAAAGCTACATGAGGGTGATCTTGAAACAGAAAACTCCCTTTTAATAGCATAGGGACGGAATTGATGAGGGAGGGGGGGTTATGCGGAAGGTTAATTGGATCCACCGGGCTATAGTTTAAAGATCCTACCCGGTGTTTCATCTAAATAGATGCAGGAAAAACTCTAGAAAACCTGCGTCTGGTAGTTCAGGCTATTGGGTAATGTTCCGAATGGCGGGAGATGAGTTTTGTGAGGGGTCGCAGCATTCCCTTCTCCGTTTTAGAAGACAGTTGGTCGACTGATACAATGGTATCAATGGACAACTCTTACCGTATAACCAAGGTCTTCGACCCCAGCACGTACACCTATATGAAGGTGCCTAGGTGTGTGAGAGCCTTGAAAAAAAACCAGACAGAGTACGAGGCATTCCCAACGCTTTCAATCTGGGGAGAAATACCTTGCGAGAGGCAACTCCCACAGGCATTTCTTTTTAAATTTTATGGAAACTATCTTATCTGATAGTAATAGCAGCTGGAGAAAGTTTTTCAGTTATGTTAATAGGCGTAAAGGGAATCAAACTGTCACACCATCTTTGCGACATAATGACTTTCTTGTCACGGGGGATGTAGATTAATCGGAACTACTAAACTCACACCTCAATTCAATTTTTAACACAAATAGGGGTCATTGTAACGTAGATATTGAACAGAAGGAGGGCAATTTATTCCAAATATTAGTCAAAAACTTAATGAAACAAACAAGTAAATTATAAAATAGATAATCGCGTGGTATGGACGGAATTATCGCAGAAATAATAAAAATATCGGGGGAGGCAATTATTCCATACCTAATGAGGTGATTTCATATTTCAATAAATAATTCCAATTTCAATGTGACTGGAGGAAAGCTATAGTTGTCCCAATTCATAAAGGGGTTAGTAAAAGAGACGTGAATAATTATAGATCGATAAGTCTTACGTCGGTGGTTTGTAAGCTGATGGAGCACCTTATCGTAAGGAGCTTCCAAATAACCGCTTGTTTTTGAAGGGACAACATGGATTCCGAGAAGGTTACTCATGTGAGAGCCAAGTCATTTCCTTGTACCACAACATTGCGGATGAGGTTGACAAATGAGGAAGAGTGGATGCCGTCATCATAGATTTTGCAAAGGCTTTTGATCTTGTACCTCATGACATATTATTACAAAGAATGTCCCAAACTAGGATTGATAGTCGAGTGGTTTTATGGATTACAGAAAGTAGGGAACGAATTATCCTCAGTTGCGAATGTTAATTCGGGAGTACCGCAGGGTTCCGTTATTGGTCCCTTATTATTTATAGTCTACGTTAATGACTTAGTTTCAGACATTAATTCCCAGGTGCGTGTTTTTGCTGACGACTGCGTAATATATCGGAAAATAAAAACTGTGATCGATGAAGAATTTCTACATAAAGATTTAGATACAATAAGAGATTGGGCACTTGTTAACAAAGTGAAAATAAATTGTAACATGATCAAGGAAATAATCTTTTGTAGGCGTCACGTTGAAATATTACTAATTATAAGCTCAGCGGTAATGAAATAGTACAAGAAAGTAATTGTAAGTATTTGGGTATATACTTGAGCAGTAATACTGGCTGGGAATATCAAATAGAGCATGTGACTTAGAAATCATGAAAGGAACTACATTTCGTTATGCGGGTTTTAAAAAAAGTAAACTGTGAAACTCGGGAACTCGCGTATAAAATCTCTCGTGCGTCCAGGATTAGGATACGGCTGTATTTCTTGGGATCCGTTCCGAAAATATCAGGTCGAGGCAGTGGAAAGGGTACAGATGGGGGTCACAAAATTTGTTAAGCGGTGTCCTAGTCACGGAAATGAGAAGGTTCATCAATTATGTTGGGGAATGTAAGGAAAACGACGAAAAATTTACATCTCGTGGCTCTTTTTAAAGCGTACTCAGGCCTGCAATCCTGGGAGGATATTGCATCAAAGTTTTTATAAGTAAATTATTACAGTAGAGAGGGGCATAATTGTAAAATTGGGCAGAGCAGCTGTAAAACTGATGTTGGGAAATATTCCTTTTTAAACCGGACTGTAAGGGATTGGAACAGAAGTTTTTGAAACATTTCCTCCCAATAGCAACGCTTTCATTGAAGAATTTTATCTTTTGTCTTAAGATGTAATTTATTTGTAACTATTCACATTTCATATTTTCAGCTTATTTTTCGTAACTGCCACCGAGTGTAACTCAATTGTAGTATCAATAAATTCATTCATCATTCATAAATGGGATGATATTATTGTTCGGTTAAAAATGTAAACTGAAGCATAGAAAAAATTATTAAAATAACTGAAAGAAATACTAATCTTATTTCCTTCAAAAAATGGTGAAAAATATGTAACATATTTTATAATTAAGAAAATAATTCAGCTACATTCCAGTCTCAATGGATATCCTTGATCGGAAAATATTGAAATTTTAGACAAAGAACGAGATTTATACCGACGCAAACTGTCATTGTTGTTAGAACATCAAAGTAAAGCAGAAGAAATACGCTTGACATTTGTCCAAAATGCTTCTTGTTATTGAATAAATGTAAAACAATGAGTAAAAAATAGAAAATTAAAAAAATATTGAAATTGCTATTATCATACATACAGACAGAATTTCTGTGAGACTTTAGCCTGCACGAGAAAATATTAAACTTCGGAGTGAGTAGGCTGTGAGAAAAAGTAATCGAATACTGCAACATCTTTTTCGGTGGGAGAAGACAGAACAGGTTTGCAGACCACAGCAATATTCTGCGGCTTTTAAGTCATCTCGTATCTGGTGGCCGGATTCTAGGCAGGTAACTACACACTAACTTTCTATTCCAACAAGAGAAATTAAACATTTCTCAAATGGTTAAAATATTTAAGAGTATATTTTTATGAGGTGGATTGCATTCACTCTAGAGTGACATTTTAAGCGGAACAATAAAATTACTTTCAAGCATTGCTGAAGTAATAACACGTTATTAGTATTTTCCAGCATAAACAGCAAAATTAAATAATTAATCAATTAATGCTTCCTTATGATTCACTTTTAATCAAAATGAAAAATAATGTAACAGTTAAGACATCATGTTTCTAAAATAACAACAATTTTTCAGCATATTTTGATGCCTTCTTCAGGTTTTCTTCCAAAATTTGATACTGATTTCAAAGAAAACCTGAGGAAGGCATCAAAATATGCCGAAACGTTGTTGATAATTAAATTTAAAGAAAAATAAAGCCTTTGAAAGGTCATAAATTGTTTTATTAATTTATAACAGATGGTAAATTTATGCCAAAATGAAAATTTATAGACTTTAATGTTTGTTTCCGCAGTCGAATACTGTTTGGGCTTTGACGTTTGTTTTGTTTGAGAAACCATACTATGATACCCCTACGCGGATAAAAGTTCCCTTAACAGTGCACAGTCGCTAATAACCTAGCAGCTGGTGCGACTATGAACAAAAATTTATCTAGAGAATGTAGATTTTCCCGACGTAGATGATGGACGAAGAGTCCTCGGAATTTCAGTCGGGTGGTGAAGTTCGTTGTATACGACGTTTCAATGGCTGACACCGCCATCTTCTTCGGATGACGCTGAGAAAACTGCGCGAAAGCAAGGACATTGTGGTCCATCCGGCTGATAAAGGCAATGCTACGGCTTCCAACACGTACAATAACAACATGAAGGAAGTGCTTCTAGAAGCTAGCTACAGGATGATGCCCGAGACTCCAGGTCCTCTGTGATGCCGAGAACAAACATACTGATTCGTTTTTCGGAGCTCCCGACTGAACATAATATGAGATTGATGCCAATGCCCCCCCGACCCCGAGTATTCACGGCTTGCCAAAGGTGCACAAGGTATTGGTTCCACTAAGGCCAATTCTGAGTGCCTACAACCTAACTGGGGTACGAGGTCCCCGGTTGGGTAATGCGAGCATCAGATTAAGAATTCGTAGACATTGTAAGCAAACTTCGAACGAGACCTCGTGACATACTGGTCTGTTTAGATGTGGTGTCTCTAGTTACCAGGGTCCCCATTATTGAAACAATGAAACTTCTACAGAATCATTTCCCTGGAGTACGGTGGTAACTACTGCCAACAAGTAGATGGTGCTGCCATTGCCGATTTTAACATGAATAGTAAACACCCCGGTATCCAGTTTACTATGGAATTGCAGCAAGACGGTACGCCATATTTTCTGGACGTACCAGTGAAGAAGAAACCTGACGGGTCACTTGGATACGCGGTTTATAGAAAGTCTTCGCACACCGACGTATACCTCAACGCGGCCAAGTTCACCACCCCGCGCCTAAGGCACCAGTAATCAGCACGCTGATCCACAGAGCCAGGTCGGTCTCTGACCCGGAAAGTCTGAAATGAGAGGTAGAACATCTAAAGAAGTGCCTACAGGGGAACGGATACACCGCTTGTCAGATTAACGACGCCCTAAGAAAGGGAGAAAAAAGGGCCAACAATGAATAAAACACAACAGAGAGGACAGCCTACCTTCCGTTCTTTGGCCATATCAACGGCCAAATCAGCAGACTCTTTAGTTGGCGCAAGATCAGGATAGTTCTCAGGCCGCAGGTGAAGATTATGACCTGATTATTTTATAAAAAACAATATTGGACTTATGAAACCAGAAGTTTACCAGATTCCTTGTTCCTGTGACCAAAAATACATCGGTAAAACTCTGAAGATAGTTGAGGAAAGCATGGCTGAGCACCAATGAAACATTCATCTGAAGCAAATGTCGGCGGTAGCTGAAAATGTACTTATGACAGGGCATAAGATGGATTTTACCGGAACCACGATACTGGACTCAGGTGATCGCTTCTGGGACAGCATTTTGCAGGAGACTGTTGCTACTAGAACAACCCACAGTCAGCTGATCAACAGATTCAGGTTTCCACCTGAGTAAGGCATAGGACCCTCTATTGACACAAATACGGGGATAAGTGATCATGTAGATTTTCTGCCTAGTAACCATTGAAGCTCCCTTTATTTTAAATCTATTTATTTTCTATTTTAAACAATATGATTTTTCCAGTTTCATTTAGCTTTCTAGGTATCGATTTTTTGTTGCTTCTGGTATTCATTCATTGTTGAGGACATTTTTTTTCTCAAACTGAAAGTAACGTGCTGTGATTTAGTTGCATTTATCTTGATTTTCCACTTTTCCAACCATTCTTGGATAAAGTTTAAATGATACTGTAAGTGTGACGATGCAATTAATGGATCTGTATGTTTTGCTTGGATAACTGTATCATCAGAAAATGTTCCAATTATCGTGGTTGTCGTCGTTGGAAAATATGATGTGAACAGCGAATTTTACGGTGGAATGTTTCTGTCTGAAGCCAAAATGATGAGGTATTATATGTATATAATTTCTCCAATAATTTTGTTATTGTCCACAAAAGCCTTATGGGCCGATATGACTTAACGTCGGTTGGATATTTTCCTGGGTTTGCTATCATAATTATTTCTGCTGTCTTTAATTGACGAGGCCAGTGTTTTAATTTAATTATTTCATTGTATATGTACGTTAGAAACGCAAGTCTTTTATTCGGCATTTCTTTCAGCATTTGGGATGTTATATTGGCTAGTCCGGGAGTTTTTTTTTGTCATTTAACATTGAAATTTCCTTTCTGATTTCCTTTGCTGTTAATGGTGTTATGGTTTCGACGTTGATATTTGTGTCATTTAGAAAGTCTAATATTTACATATTTAGGACATTATGTTTCGGAATGAATACATTTGTAAGATGGCGTTCAAATAGATCAGATTTTTCTTTATCATCATGATCCTATTGTAGACGTTACTGTTCTTATTGGAGGAATGCGTATCAAAGTTTTTCCTTTATTTTTCATTGGCCGCCATATTGAGTTATCGTATCTGTTTAAATTTAGAGATGTAGTTTTTAAAGTTTTCATCTGCTTTCTTTATTATATTTAGTTCTGTCTTCTGGATCATGTGTTCTGTGCCACTTTTCCCTGGCTTTTTCCAGCTACAAGCTTTTTTATTTCTAAAGTAATATTTACCATATTTGTTTCGTTTATAAAATTAGTTGTAGCTTTCTTAGCTGCTTTTTGTAATACGGTAATTACCTCTTCTGGTGTCTTTAATCTTACTTCCACATTTATTTATTTATTTCCAATAGTTTTATAGGTTTCCCAGTTTGTTCTTTTATTGTGCAATTTATGAGGGATATACTTATTAACAGTAGCTGTGCAAGCCGTCGCATTATATAGCATTATAGGAGTGTGGTCATACCTAGGGACTGCATATAGGTATGTAAATGATATTCCATTGACGATAAATAAGTCCAAAAGATCTGCTATTTTATTTGTATCAGTAGGTCAGTATTTTCTTGTACTTGTATTTAGATAATATTCGATATTTGAATCAAACGTTAGAGGGCAACATTTTCGTTAAACAATCACCGCATCCTGTGGCGCCGGCTTAAGGTCAATTGACACTGGAAATTGCTTCTTCAAATTTGTCTAAACATTTAAAAACTACAGAGTGATAACCTTAAGGTGTTTCTGAACCATAACGTATTCTCTACGATGATATTGAATCAAAAGATTCATTTCCATCCATTGTTAATGTTGATTATCTGACAATATATATACTCGGTTCTCATCCACTGCGTGAGAGTCTGGCTGCAAAAGAAGTGAAAGGCCGGCGTTCTTTGAAAGGGTTATTTTAATTGGGATTGCTCAGGATCCCTTTCTAATAGAGCCGGTCTTCTCATCCGTCCCCCACTCTACTATCTCTTTTAATTTATAAGCGAGAGTGGAAACACTCACACTCTCTGCCTGCCCCCTACTTCTACGCCATCACTATCTTCCATGCATTGTCTGTTTGGATCCGAACTGATTCTCAGCTCTACTCACGTACTCAGGTTGTATTCATAACAAATCTTTTGCTGACCTTAAGGGAAGGTGTGGATGACTTCAAAAAGTGATGTGGTTTAGCAGAGACTTATCTTCCTTCTGCACTCGTACTGTGAATCCTCCATGAGCTTGTGATTTTCCCATTGTTTATTTTGTTGTTGTGGCATTCAGTCCTAAGACAGGTCTGACTTAACCAATCTTGAGCAAGCCTTTTCAGTACCGCACAACTACCACATCCCACTTCCTCCCTAATCTGCTTAGCATATTCCATCCTCTGCATCGCTCTTCATTTTTTTTACTGCACACCTTCCCTCTAATGCTAGTTTTATAAGGTCCTCGAGGCCCATTAATCTATCCCTTCTCTTGGTCACCAACCTCCATATTGCCCTCGTTAGGTATTCTATCCACCTAACTGATTTTCAGCATTCTCATATAGAACCACATTTCAAATGTTTATATTCTATTCCTTTCCGCTACAACAATCATCCACGTTTCGCACCCACAACCCCGCGCTCCATACGAATATTTTTAGCAAAGATTTCCTAATATTCAGACTTATATTACCCGTAAGTAGATTCCTCTTTTTCGCGAATGCCTTCCTTGCCTGTGCTATCCTACTCTTTATGTCTACTATACTTCTACCATCCCCAGTTATTACTCTTCCCAAGTAGCAGGATTCCATAATTTCAGTCAATGTATCCCTTACCAATCTAACTCACTTTGTTATTCCACTATTTCCCGAACTACACTCCTTTACCTTGGTTTTCCCTCTAATAATCGTCATATTGAACTCTTCCTCCAGTATCACGTTCATGCCATTTATTAAGGTTTCCAAGTCTTCTCCTGACTCCCTTAATACTATATCATCTTCAGCAAAGCGTAGGGGTTTGATTTATATGCAACATTGTAGTGAGACAAATTATAAGTTTCTTACCTGCTCACTTTCTTTCTAAACATAGTCTCATTTCGTTCTGTTTCAAAATTTGCCGTCAGTCGCTTATTGTATTAATGAGTTTATATATAAATATACGGGGTGTCTTAATCACAGGGTAGGATCAACCCTTGGCTACCTTGCTCTACCTTCCACATCCCTATGCTATTAAAGGGCACCTGCCTGTTTCAGGATCACCCGCATGTAACCTGTTATTAAAAAAGTCTTAATGACACTGTTGATGACAATGTTCCTTAAAGTAAATATTGTGAGTTTTATAAGACCTTGTATTAGATTTAAATTCTCAGCAAACTACACATAGCTTAGAAAATGACGCACACACAACCATTTCAGTTGCAGTCGTGCATGTATAACATTCATTATCCATTTGTTGCCAATTTCTTTCGCCCTTTCTGAGTCATATACACCTACTCTTCAGATTTATCAGTTCTAGAATCTTATATTCCAATATGTAAATAATTAAGTCAAAATCCATAATACAGTAATGAATAAACAATCCATCACGGAATGAGAACTTTCAACGCCCAAATATATCTGCTAATGGCCAACTCATGTTGATTTGAATACAAGTATAAATTAAACACATGTAGGATTTATATTCTATTAGAAAAACACGGTTAGATAATATTTTCATGTTTTTAATGCTTTAAATTTATATTTTATAATTATTTACAAATATTTATTGTTATTTCTATAGAAACTTCGTCCCTTGGATACTGTTTACAGTTACATCGACTATTCTAGTTGACGAAATTGAAACAATACGATTGATTTTATGAAGTAAATATTATGTACACTGCTATTAATAATAAATATGTAATAAATTATTTAACTAAATAATTTTTTTATAATTTCATGATTTGTTTGCCCGAGCCACGTATCGAACTGGAGACCTTGCGGTTGTACAGTTTATGTTAATTTTGAAACTTAATCCTTCTCTGGAGCGATTATGGACGTTCCTCTGCATTATTTACGGTGCTAAAGCACTGACCGTTGATAGCGCATACGTTTTTCTCCCCAACGAGGATGTACTGGCCGTCGGACGGTGGGTTCTTGCTCAGAGGCAACTGGAAATGCTGGCTTATGATTCCGTTCAGACCGTTCAGACCGTAATGTGTCGAGGTGCCTGTTTGCCTGGGAACCTGGCCTTGAGGGTACATGAGACCTGGGTAGTGAGGGTAAATACTAGGCGGTCGCTGGAAAAATTGAGGTTGTTGAGGAGGCCTTTGGCTGCCATGAGCGGCGAATCTTGTCTGTGGCTGCTGGAACACTTGTGGTCCTACGTACAGAGGATTCTTCTGGCCAGTCAGATACTGCTGGTTCCACTGTGCGATAGATTGCTGTAATAACTGATCTCTATTTAACACTGGTCTGTTCCTCTGGTCCACTGATCCCCGGTGGCCCAGCAAATCTGGTCCAGATTGACTAGCAGTGAAAACAGGTACGTTCGGATCGGCTGTAGGTCTGATGTGAGGAGAGCTTTGCTGGTGCACCAGGAGTTGGTGTGGAAGAAGTCTGACACCATCGCTAGGGCCGTTCAGATGAATATCTGCACTTTGGGGTTTTAATAAAGCGCTGTGGGCATAAGACTGCGAACTCATTTGTGTAGCATGTATGTTGGCCCCAAAATTATGCGACTGTCCCCGAAGCGACTCTTGAGCGGGAAAAGGTTTTTTCATTTGAATATTTCCAAATGGATGGGGAATTTGATTATTTGTGAGAATTACATTCGCTTCTTGTAGATCAGCAAAGGCTCCGTTAAGTATCTGTTGCGGCATTGGAATTATGAGGGCAGGTATCTTGTTCTCCTGGCCCGGCATCTGGATCTCAGCCACGAAGGGCCTCATCTGATCTGAAGGTTGCGCAAGCACTTCGCGTGTTGAAGGTGTTGGGGACTGCGACGTCAATGTGCCCGAAATACTTACCGATACTGGTGATTCTTGTGCAAGTGTTGAAATTATCGGAGATTCTTCCCTTTCTTGATTCAGCGCTTTCTCCGTCCTCGTTACTTCCCTTCCAGAATCTGCAATGTAGCCCTGAGTATCATGTACAACAGGCCGCTGATCTCTTGGTTTGATGATAGCGTTGCTCTGGTCGAAAGTATCGCTATTCCCTAAGGCGTTTTCATGGTCGAACTGCTTGACAGTGTTTGGTTCTGACTGGACACTGACGGGTACATGCAGTCCAGATATATGCGTGTGTCCTGAGGTCGTGAGCAAGTTACTTGAAACTTCCACACCTGATCCGACGTTCTTCCACCTATACCCATCCCTCTGTTGCACTTGCTTTCTGCCTGGAACATTCTCTGGCAACCGGAGGAAACTGAACGTTTTAGATTTATATTCTGGTTTGACGATAGGTTTGTGGGTTGACAGATTCTGTGAATTTTGAGTGATTTTCTCGGCTGCGACGGGACTGTTGAATCTCACCCTGAAATTCTGTTTTTTCTTTGGCCTTGTCTTCTTGATGTCTACTGGAGGCTCGCTATCAAAGGTCCACTCCTGTTTGTTCCCCCCAGAGAC
Organism: Eucriotettix oculatus; assembly: GCA_034510155.1. Classification (NCBI taxonomy): domain Eukaryota; kingdom Metazoa; phylum Arthropoda; class Insecta; order Orthoptera; family Tetrigidae; genus Eucriotettix; species Eucriotettix oculatus. The sequence goes on from CM067377.1 coordinate 99,363,754, forward strand.
GTCCATATCTGACCAGTGTGTAAGATGCATGGGTTGCGGGTAACTGACTTTGACCTCGCTGCGAGGAGAATCCTGCGATCCTCCGCCGTGCACCACGACGCTGCTGAAGCCTCCGTCAGTGGTGAGAGACACAGGCCGGTGCTGCACCACGGGCATCAGTTGCACTTGCTTTATAGCCTCCGCCACATTCTCAATGGCCTTCAAATCGTCTCTCGAGTTGTGGTCCGTTACTCCATCAGCATTGTCAGCAGTTTCTGGATCTCCTGAAGACTGATCTAAAAAGTCCTCTCTAAAAGTCGTAGTACGGTCATCTACAATCATCGGCCTGCTGCAGCCAATGAGGACGGAGAGTGTCAGCAGAAGGATACCCTGAAAACACGTGAGTATACTTAGTGGTTGCCTTAAAGTATTTTCATTTGTAATTAAAAGTATTAGTACGGAATAAAGCAAAGTACATGCGATCAAATAACGTTGGAATGGTAATAATTACTTCCTAATATTAAACTTAAAATTTACGCAATACTGATGTACGATTTGAAGTTTATATTTATATATTGGTGCTAAGAAGGAAGAACGTCGACTAATGAACACTGTACCGTCTAAAGATCAGTAATGAGTGATAATGATCTAACATTTAATTCATTAGTATTCATTAGTATTCACTCGAGCAAGAACTATTATTTCTTCCTCTTCTTCGTTGGCTCTGCAGCCCATAAAGGGCCTTGGCCTAGCAGGACGACTGCTGACTGTCATCTGACATGACACATTCCGAATATGGAGTGGCACGTGGTCAGAGTATTGACTCTTCACGAGAAAGAACTATTTCCTTCTCTATATTCCGTAAAAATACAGTAACACGTGCAACTAACCAAATTTCAGAGGCGTGGTAAATCACGAGTGCTCGAGTGATGAAAGTTTTGGGTTGTACAGAATCCTAAGATACAGGTCAAAAGAGAGTTTATTGCCGTTCAAAATAGTCAGATTAATAGACATGAGAAAGTTACAGTGCGCGACCTAGTAATCTGAGAGAGAAGTTAGAAGAATAAGGTGTATATTCATATTTGAAAAGATGTACTGTTTGGAACATCGACTATCGAGTTACGCTGTATTATTTCGTATTTATTATTATAACGCTGACATGGAAAGAACTAATTTTTAATATTAAACCTACAATTTACGTAATACTGCTAAGCAAATGGTCTTTTTAAATGGGTGCTACGGGAGTGGTAAATTAAATTAATTATAAAATTCCATAAAAATTTCATTGACTTAGACTAATAATAAGTAAGCCGCAAAAAATAATAATAAATAGCATTTACATACTTAGATGTCTCGACATCGTGTCATAAAGTATGTTTTTCTTTTGAATGCTCACAGACACACAAGCACTCTCAAATATGTATATGCCTAGAATTACGTCACATTAAATTATAAAATGGGTTAAAGATGAGTTCAGTAGCACCACACATGACGTCATACTGAACGGTGACGTCAAGGTATCAAGTACTCCTCTAAGTTGCGATTGCAATTCTGGATTGACACTAAAGTAAAGTGATAAAGAAATATCGACTTACCTGAAATTATGGGATTTATTTATTTAAATATTTATTGTTTACCAATAAGTTTTTATTTCATTTTTGCAACATTTTGAAAGTAAAGAAAAATAAAGTAAGAAATACATATTTTCTTCTACATTGAATAAATTTTATATGTATTTACTTGTGTTCTTTTAGTTGTTGATCTTTGATTTGAGATCAAGTAAGGCTTTACATTTATAACACCATAATTCAGATATTCGATAGTTCGGATAACCAAATCGATTAATTAAAAAGTATTTATATGGTAATGTTACACAAAAATGGGCTACAAATAGAGTTTACCACTTAATTCAAAACGGTATTGAGGAGACTCATTGAAGAGAAATGTTCAACTGAACAGTAATATGTAGCTTCCCCTGTAGTTGGAAATGAGAAAAATCCCTAAGGTTTTAATGAAATCTTTAAGTACTGTGTTTAAACCATATTAGTTAAGGTCCTTTTAGTACCTCGGATTAGAAAAGTAAGGAACAGTATATTAAAACAGAAATTTCCTTAAAATTGAAGTGGAGAAATACGAGTTCGGATATTTTCTCTTAATTAAACCGAAGTTTGACTTCAGTAAGATTATTATTCTTATTTTGGAGATACCACCATGGTCAGTTTCAATGAATTCAGACAACTTTTCCACGAGTTCTTAGACAGATTGTTAATTTGCGGGTGCAATTGCGTAAATGAGGGTATTACGATTGAGGGGCGTGATAGGTCGTATAGGAGCTGTAAACAAACGTGTGTTGTTCCCTAAAATTTATTTCTTGTTTAACTAAAATTTGAATAATGTTTGAAGGGCCCAAAGATTAATTTGAAATTACAATATTATATTACAATAAACACATGAATCTCTGTTAATTAAACTTACCGTAAGTTATCAAATGAATTCATATATGATAAAACATTTATTTAAAACGTACAACACTTATTGTTTGTTCATTTTCAGAATTATGGTTATCTATTGCAGGGTCGTCTTGGTCATAACACATTATACCGATTCCCTGGGCAAAGCACATCAAATATCAAAGAGCTTGTTGCTCAGATCTTACTGTTTCTTCAAACCAAACTGTCAACGAGTATAATTATTTAAAATATGGTTTTGTTTATTATTTATAATATCAACGGTACGCTGACGTGTTGGGTTTCCTTCTAGTAATTCGTTCTATATATTCAACACTATTCCAATTACTGAGGCATACGTCTATTGATATCAATACAATGAATTATTTAATATTTTTTCGTTGTTCGATAAATTAATAACATTTAATATTGGGTTCTTAAATGAGATCTGGGTTTATGGTCATAAAATCCTTTTCCATGGACCATTATTGATACGACGTTATCACTTTCGAAAAAAGTTATTTAACTGGGAGAATGTGGTTTGGCTTTTTAAGAGGGATGCAAACTGCATTTTCGTCACAAATATGTTAATTAACTATTAATTTCAGGGGGACCTGAGATGATATAAAATTTTCTTAGAATGGCACGAAATGATAGTAAGTATAATATTGATTAGTTTTTATAACTATGCAATACTTCAGTTTATTCGTCAAGTTTCTCTTCAGCTCAACAAAATCATGGTTACGATATTCAAGAGTTATTTTACAATATTTGAGACCACCAAAACAACAAGTCTGCCAAGAAAACAAAATATTATGCCGTCTATCTTTATAAATTTATAAGTACATTGGTACTATTCCATTCTTTAGCACACCTTTACAGTTTCTACCAATTAAAAATAACAAATGTATTAACAAAGACTTAAACGTTATGCTTCGTAAACATTGCCTTAATTACGTCATAATCTCACAAATATCACGTTGAGTTTTGTTTCTTATATGAAATTAAATCAAATTAAAATTACCAATAAATACTCAATGGAGGATTTCTTACCAAGCATAAATTCTATTACTTCGTATTATCATCAGTACATTACACCACCAGGAAATTGATTTCTCATAGGCACAATTAAGAATTTAACATCATCATAAGTGGAAGATACTAAAATTTGGTATTGTCTGTCTTGACGTATTGACGTATCATGTTACGAGCATTGCTCAACATATTCGCAAAATTTAATTTGAAAGTTGGTTTCAAAATATTCGCTATGTAATATAGTGTGATGTACGAAATCATATTTCGTATTAAATAGAATTCATTTTAAAACAAGAAACAGAACTCAACGAGATATTTGTGAGATTATGACGTAATTAAGGGAATGTTTACGAAGCATAACGTTTAAGTCTTTGTTAATACATTTGTTATTCTTAATTGGTAGAAACTACAAAGGTGTGCTAAAGAATGGAATGTTTTAAGTTAACATTATCTTACTTCGGCTACACCACGTCATGTGTCTTGTAGGTTGTTTCTTCGAATGATTCGTGGTCGGGCACCCATTTCTTCTCTTAAATTACCTCATGCGGCTAAATAGAACAAAGAACCCACTGAAATTTTACATCTCGAGTGATACCGGAAACATTGCAAGAAAATTCTACGTAGGTGGCGATAGTTCAGCTTCCTCGTCGCAGATATTAAATGGACGTGAAATTAATCGTTGGGTACAGGTGCCTCTTCTTTATCTACTAGAGAAAATGATATGCGTTTCATAAACAGTGTTTGAAGATAAAATAATTGCTAGGACCTGTATATGCGATTTCTCAAATCTGAATTTAGTAATCTTGTTTTTGTATACACAAATGTTAGTGAAGAGACGAAAATGTAATTTAATATAAAGAAACTTGCCTTCCGTACGAACCCGAGTTCCCCGTGCTCCTATCCATAAATCTCTATAGTAAAATTGCATGTATGTGTGTATATGGCAGTATCTGTCTGTATGTATATTCCACATAAAAATCTAAACGAGTGAACCAGTTTCGACCAAATTTGGTACACGTGCTCTTTGTGACTCAGAAATCAGTACTGTTGGGGCGAGAGTCGGCTACCACCCCTAGGAGCGGGGTAAGAGGGAACGGGAATTTTTAATAAGCAATACGACCAATATTGTTACCATATAAAGCCATTCCATAATCAATTAATTTGACAGAGTGTCCTCCGATATGTTAGCGTATAATTTCAACCCTATCCATAATCAAAGGAGAGTATTGGTTTGGTGTGGAGATGGAGCTGCAAAACATAAAGTAACGAGAAAAAAGATCGGTATTGGGCTCTAAACCGGTGTAATGTGAGCCGCTGAGTTTAATTCTGACATAAAAAAATTGCAATTTAAGTAACAGCTCACCCACTAAGATGGGTGGGAAGGGCGTAAAACAGACATCCGTATACTATCTTTTAAGGATGGAACAATTTATATCAAATTTTGAACAGTTGTTCTAGGTGACGGAACTCAACACAAAAAGGGTAATGCATGGCTACCACCCCTAGGAAAATTTTTATGTAATAAAGGCTCGTATGTGAGTCGAATAACTTGTTGAGGTCAATAACTTTTAGTGTTTCCCCGAATAAATATGTGTATAATTTAAACCCCTTCCAGCATGTAAGGGTTGGGCATGGAAATGAGCGGTATGAAATTGTCGAGGATGGTGTCGAAACCAGTGTAATGCGAGTCGCTGGGTTAAATTATGAGCTTTAATATCCGATATAATTAAATTTTTATCCTTTAAATTGGGGGAGAATTTTTAATTCTGTTAGAGTACTGAAAATATTTTTAGCCCTACATTGTACTGGGAGTATTTTTGACTCTCGAGATTCTGGGAGTATATTTGAGGTTCATAATGCTACGTTTTCGATGCCGGATTAATCATGTGTTGACGAAAATTAAATAATGTACTGGAATAATATAAATAAATACCCGAGGAACGTCGGTTCCCCAGATAGTATTTAATAAATAATTCCTTGAATGAAATATAATTTTTTTAGTACCTTTACATCATGAAAGGAAATGAAATTTAGCATTTCGCACTAATATTGCACTTGACCAGTAAGATTTATTGTTGATTGCCTCTTAATATTCCCTCTTCTGCCAAGATAAAACACCGGTCGGATGAAAAGATGACGCCAAAGACATCGCTGGACAATCTGATGCAGAGGGAATTTCGTCACGTTATATTCTATGGGTGAATTTTTCTTGTGAGGATTTTTTATTATTATATTTCTATTACATTTTATAAATGTTACTTACGATCCAAAAACAAACACTGGGTAAAACACCCCTATAGCTTAAACGGTTTTGGGTAATAATTTTAAAATAATTCTACAACTGCAAAACTACTGCGGAATGTAAAATTTTCAAGATGTCTTGGCTTGATAGAGTCATTGTCAAAATTATCAATGCCTAATTTTATCACCTAATTCACATAAGAACTAACGACCCAACAATACAATAAAATAGAATATTGCAATAAAACGTTTTGAAAATGAATTGAGGTATTAGGCGTTTAAACCAACCATTGTGGCCCTTATCAATATTTGAGAAAGACTGAAATACAGTAATATGAAAGAAGATTGGGCAAACAAAGAATAACTCAAAGATGTGACTAACAAAGGCTATTTCATAAAGCATTATACATTGAATTTAATTGAGAGGTGCCTTGTCTAATATGTTTTAAAATTTAATATGAAGCATTTCACAAATTATCCTTTTCTTAAAATTACCTAAATAAAACAAAATTCTCACAATTAAAAGAGTGATTTTACAGAAACGGTCGTAGTTCCTACAAAGAAGGGGAATTCCTGTAAAGGAGGGGGCTTAGGGAAAAGAATAAAAATAATGCAATATCGAGTGTTGATGATGCCATGCCGGGGTTATGGAAGTTCTTGAAAGAAATTCTGACGTCCAAATCAGAGTCAGTCTTAGTTTACTCCTTAGATGTTGGGGTGAAGGAGGAAGGGATAAATAATTGTAACACAAAAACGATACAGATTCGTGTCGAGTCGAGCCCAGGGACACTCTAAGGATTTCACGAGTATTTTTGCCATAAAATATCGAAGATAGACTTTATTTAAATTATTGAGCTTTAGATTTATAGTACTGGATGGGTCATACTCCTGGTTATTATTAAATTTACGGTCATGATTTTTTCTGTTAATTACTAGCATTGCTATAGATTCTGGGTTTGATTGAAATCATTCGTTCTTTACTATGTAAACCTTTCTAGACCGTGGAATAGAAAGCCATAATACTATCAAGCCTATTACTCGAAAAGGTTCAGTAACGAGCTGCAAAACTTGTATCAAACGCGGATTTTCAAAAAGTGGAAAAATAAGGTTGGAAGAGAGCTCCGCTTTTTAATGCGCACAATAAACAATAGCCATGGCTTAGAATGTATTAAAAAATTGAGAAACATTACTTTTTTGGAAGATGGGACCACAAATACAAAATTAAACTAAGAATAAAAGAAGATATGTAGGAACAATTGCATTCCTTAATAGGACAATAAGGGATTGGAAAAATCTGCTTTTTTAATTGTTCAGAGGCAGTCCGCTAGCGGAAAATAGATGTAGATTAAACCTGAAAGCAATTTATAGGGAAAGATTTAAGTAAGCGAAGTGATATTGTTAAAGGAGTGACACATAAAGTATAATAAAACTTGAGAAAGGACCTAGTATGATCGGGTGGTGGGAAGGGGTGGGGGAGGGAGAGAGAGAGAGAGAGAGAGCGCTGCAGCAAGACATATTTCCTATTTTTCTCCTTTTGAGTTTGTATTTTCTCTGTATGGATAAATGTGTTTTTCTGTTGTCATATATGTTTAATTATAACTTACCAATTGTAGTACAATAAGTAAATAATTTATTAGTATTATTAACAGCAATAGAAACATACAAACACAGATACGAAAAGTAACACTATTTTTTGCACAAAAAAATATTTCTTATTTCAGTAAATCATACTACAACAATAGTCTGTATACAAAACGTAACTCTACTTTATTATATAACCAATGCAAATTTCGTCTAAATTAGCCAAAACAAAAATTATTTAATGAAAAATTTACTTCTTTACAGTTATAATTAATAGCTTGACTACATAGAAGTTGAAAATTCGACATCGATAAAATTGGTTTCGTAAATATAGACTAAGGCTGACAAGTTAAAAACAATTTATTAAACAATAGCACAACGTTTCGTTTCTTTATAGATCTTCTTCAGGTATAACAAATTACGTATTCACGAATTATGGTTGCATTTTGCGTTAGAAAAATTTATCATTAATTGAAATTACGCACTACTACAGGATATTTATTAATTAATTAATACATATTTCGTTACACCGGAAGAGGTTTTATAATGGAACGAAACGTGACTTTTTCTATTAACCTCTTTCGTACATGTGTGCCCAATTTATTTAGTTTTTTTTTTCGAAAATGTGTACGTTCCGGTTGTATCGCACATTTAATCATCTACTCCGTTCATATTGTCATCTGATTGCCTTAGTTGGCAGCGTGGTGCATGCATCCCGTGTTCCGTCCAATTAAAGCGTCGTCAGAACCACCATCCGTTGCGAGTGTCTTTAATTAGGGAGAATTACCGTTACCGTTGGGCACCGACGTGTGTAAATTGGGACAGACAGATGCTGAGGGAAGTTTCTCCGTGACAGATGCCGATCCTCCATCTGACGAGGTCGCACTGAGTAACACTTTCGGGAAATACTCGGACATTCCAACGTATAAGGTGAAACAAGATGAATTGGCGCCATTTAGGCTGAGTCATAATACGACAAGAAGCTTCAAGGCACCATGCAGCAGAATGAGATTCAATTTGACAAGCCGGAGGAAGGGTTCAGGTGAATTCTTCTTAAAAGTACTTCAATGCGTACAATATTTCTTTTTTTCTTTCAATTATTGAATTTTGTGTAAAAATGTCAAACTCTTTCTACTAAAGAAATACAAATGACATCCATTAAATAATTTTTTATTATTGTTACTTGTTGTTATGATTAATGATTTTGGTGATTTAGGAAACTATTTCGTGGTTCAGAACTTAAAATCCGATCTGAAGAGATTTATATAAAATTAAGTTATACATTTATTAAAAATATGGAAATATTTTGTTTGGGACTCTTAAATTTTATATGAGGACGCAACTAAATGGGATACACTCCGTGAAATATGGGAAAAAAGTTAGACTTAGCTCACTCTATACGGTTTACACGGACGAATCGGCCAGGAAAAAAATAAGGGGGAATTTAGATCAAATCAAATTTTATTTTAAAACGACAATAATCATAAAATAATGGATAGGGTCCAATGAACGAATGTGGGTAAATATTCCTTCACTAATACATCAATAAGTAACTGGAATGTTTTGCATGCAAGGGGCAAGATAATATCTTTAATAATTCTAAAAAGTATTTTTAAATAATATTGGACATATTGAAAAGTGATGGTAAGAAAAGCGAGGACCTGAAAGATTTTTATATTGTGTAATTATTTTTGAGATGTTTGTAAATTTTTGTTCTTGTTCATTAAAACTGAGATCAGGAAAATACCCTCATCTGTAGTATTAATAAATACATACATAAATGTCATTATATGAAGCAAATTTATAGGGAACTTTTCTTATAGAATTATAAATTTAATATTATTTTGGTGATAAAACAAAAGAACACCAAATTAAAAACATAAGTATTGTAAGTCATTTTGATGATTAAATTGTGTTGGCAGGCTGGGGGATTCAAAGAAAAAGTGTTTTTAAAAACTATTATATATTATTATTATCTGAATTACTGGTTTTATATTTAAAAAATATTATTTAGTATTGTAAAAGGAATTGAAATATGTATAGAAAGAATACAATTATCGCATTATTTCATGATTTATTATTAAATTGTGTTCCGGCTACCACATTATATCTTCCTGGTCTCCTTAATCCGAATTATGCCCATTTTGATCAATCAATAACTAAAACAACTATTTTTATTAAATTATTAAAGAAATTTGGAAACAATTTAGTGAAAAATAATACAAAATATCGTTCCACTATGGAAATTATTCCATATCAAGTAGTCATGAATTCATTACTTTCCTGTAATGTTATGTAACTTCGAACAATAATGAAATTTTGGTTAGAAGTTTCTAAAATCATGAGCTTTTCAAATAGAATGCAACCGAAATTGGGGAAGAAATAATTTTTTACATATGAAGAGTTCCATAAAGGAACGATACGTTGAGTTACGTTTGCATTAAATTATTTCTGACTTGTCATCCGTTTTATCTATTTGCTATAACAATTTTATTGGTGATGAATTCTCAAATTCAATTAAATCAAGAGATTAATATAATCTTAAAACGTGAAAATATGAAATTTAAAACAATTTTTCATTTCTTAATTGACAAACTACTTCTATTTCATTATTATAATATACGTTTTTCAATAATACTACTGCACCGTTTCCAGCTACATACTTCACCTTTAGAATTAAAAGTAACTTCATAAAAATCACTGACTGAAAGATATTCGGTGTGATTCCCGTAGTTAAAAAACAATTATTTTAAACTATTTTATTCTTTAGTAAGTATACTGTCGAAATGAGACTTGGAAGTTTTGTGAAAATGTGTGATATGGTTTTATTACAGAATACATAATAGATGGAAAAATTAGTTAAATAATTATTTCTTTAATAGAAACAATTTATGATCAAATATGATAATTATAATTGATTACATTCAATCGATGGACTTGCAAGACGAAATTTAGAATTTGCCCAAAATACCAGCTTCGATTATCTGATTTTCAAATATCTATTACAGATAAAAAGTATATGCATTCAATATGAAAATAATTTGATGTTCCTAATGCATGTGAAATTCATATACGTTTATTTTTTAAAGCCACAAAACTATTGTCTCTAACATTTTTACTATTTTTTGTTTTTCAAATAAACTCTAAGGATTTTAAAATATGTTATGAAGCATATAAATGTAAAGACGGCCATCAAGTCAGCAAATAATTTAATGACTATTTAATTAATTTTGGTGTTTAGCTACCTGAAGAAGTCCAAAAAGTTGGATGAAACGCTGTATTTGTATTAATTTAATAGTTATTAATTTCTTTTCTGACTTACTGGCCGTCTTTTCGTTTATATATTTTAAACTTGAAGTGAGAAAATTATGTTTGAAATGTTGTAAAGCTTCAGATCAGATTCTTTAAGAAACCGTATTCAACTTAGTATACTGTGAGAGGCAATTAATATACGTGCGTTTTTGAGCGTGCGAGAAAAATTATGTTAACAATCAAGTCATATTTTACTTGACTATGAAAATATTAAGAATAATTTTACGTCATAGGACGTGTCTTTATTTGACGAAAGTATTTCAAACACAGGTTACATTATCGCTCTTTGTAGATCTTATAAGATTTTTTTTGTAAATTACGTGCCTGAAAAATTTATCGAGATGTTGAATTTTATAAGTAAATTAATAAAAAAATAACGTTATTAATGTTTATGTTACTACTTCATGATAAATTCTCCCAATTTCTTTACGATTTCAAAACTGTTTCAGTTACTTAACCCTTGGAGGCGAATTAGATGGCAACATAAACAAATTTATGACTTGCAGCTTGTTTTGTCTGACCAAAAGACTAGGTTATTTGCCTAAAACAACTTATTTTCTGCTGGGGGAAAACATTCCTAGGCTGAGGAGCGTAATTGTAACGCTTTCTGCGTTCAAATTACATCTATACGCCACCTGACACTTGCCCATCAGTGTGTCGCCAAGATAATCTAGTAAATATAACTTTCTACTTTCCTCTACTTAAGTAACAGTACGACTAAGTACTAGTTATACAGAGCGAATGACACTATTCGATTTTAGAGCGACATGTACCGTTGAAATTTCTTATTAGTTCCTCTTACAATTTCAGTTGTATCAAAATATATATACAGGTTGCAAATTGGAATATTCTCATACACAAAATGTAATCCAATCATAAAACCTAATCAACATTTCTAATTCACTGCATGCGCAGATTGCAGTAAACAAAATCAAGGTATTAATTAATTCCGCATTAATAAATCTGTTAATTTATTTAAATAAGTGGTTGTGTTAATTAAGGGAGAAAGAAAGGCTGCATTTGCTATTCAAAGCTTATACGGGGCAAAAACCATTAGCTCCAAAATCCAAAAGCCCAGTAATAGATGTGATTATCAATTCAAAGAAAAATGTAGAAAGAAAAAAAAGTTGGCAAATTTTCATTTCTAAACGGAATTCAACGACTAGAATAATTTACGTGTGGGAGTGTTTGGAGGAAATCCTCCTCAAGGAAATAAATTTAGGATAAATCTCAGGAAACGTTTGAAGTGAAGTCATCTTCCTCATTATTATAAATATATAATCGAATTTAAATGTTTAAGTGAAGTGGTACGTTAATATATTTCTTGTAGTGTTTATCTTTTCCTTTTTTTCATGGGTGTAGACATTTTAAAGGACAGCTGGAGAATCGATACGCTGACCACGTTTCACTCCAAATTCCGAATTTGTCATGCAAGATGACAGTCGGCAGTCGCCCCGGTAGGCCCAGGCCCTAAATGGGCTGTAGTGCCATCGAAACAGAAGAAATTTTAAAGAACAAAGGTTAATTTTAGATTATGCGTATTATGTATATGACAAAAGTTAATTATGTATTTACCACCGGGCTTACACCCAATTGTAGAGTAAGTAAAAATATTTTCACTTTAAACCTCTTTAACAAACAAGTCGACATTGTTTGCTATTTTTGGATCATAGTTCTTATGTAACATAGTCTTAATTTTTCTCCTGACGTCTTATTTTGAAATTCTGAAGGATTTTTAAAATAATCTCATTTAAATGGAATTTATTCCAAAGTTTCTTTAATTTATATATTGTTTTGAAATGTACAAAATTAAACAATCAGGATATAAACAATTCAACCTGATTATTGATTATTATTAGGGTAAAGAATTTTACAACACTTGAACAGTATTTCCAACTTTATTTATTGAATCTTATGGTCTGTTTCCTTGAGAGAACCTAAAAATACCGTACTTACGTAATTAGATTATATATTAAACTAACCATAATACAATAGTTAGAATACAAATTTGCTTTTTGATTTGACTTGAAATATGTACATTTATCTTTTTGTCAATCTTGTAAGGACGTTTCAATTATTGTTAATAGGCTTTAATTTTTTATTAACCAAATACATTTTTATAATTAACAATAATGAAGGGAAAGAAAATTAGGTTCCTGAATGTACGAGATAGAAAGAATGTTATTAGGATAATTGTAAATTTTATTCAATGTTTACAATTAATAATAGTACTTCTAACTTTATTGGCCACACAATCTTATTAAGTGGAGTATAAAGGCTCTAGTTTTGCCAATGATAAAATAGTGATTTTTAGCAACCTTTTCTTGGAAACCGTTATAGATACAGCACTGAAATTTTCACATCTAATTTTTAATCTTATGGCATGTGTGTAGAAGCTGAGTAAATGATTTATTACAAATTTAATTACTAATTTATTTTTCAATATCAGGTTTTATGGTAAACACAGAATTTTTTCATCTGTAGCTAATAACTTAAATCACAGAATCTGCTTCCACACATATTTCATAAGGTTAAAAAACGATGAAAATTTGAGTGCTGTGTCTATAACGGTACCGGATTTATTAAAACATTTCATCTTCTTCTGCTATAAATCTCTTTAATACACATTTATTAATAATATTTTATGCACTAAAGACCATTAAACGGCGTAATAAATGCTGTATAGGTGGAAAAACTAAGTGTTATGAAAAATAGCATTTGATTGCGTGTAATTACATGTTGTCCAATCAGTTAACAAATTATAGCTGCCACGTTGCTTTCAACGATAAACGCTTTCACTATTTAGAGATATTCGGTAAGTTTAATGAGTATAAAATATTTATCTATTTTTACGAATGAGAAAGCCGTTTGAGAAGTGGTAACTGATGCTATACGAATTTAATATTTATTACTTATTGCTTAATTTTGTCATTATTTTCAATACTTTATCTTCAAAATCGCGTACAAGTATGATTTAATGTTGATATTTAAGTGAATTAATAATGTTAATAAATTATATCCTGATAATATACAATTGCATAAATCAAGAAATCGCGTCAAGGGGTGGTTGTTTATTTATCCATAATTGAAATAAATAAATAATATGAGTGTTTTTTATTTTTCCATTATCGTGCTTTAGTTAACATATTTTCTTTTGCGTCCAATGATATTGAAATCCGCTTTGTGTAGGATTGTTCGCAATAAAAACTGCAGGTCTAGTTTTTTTTAATGGCGAAAAAGCAAATATTTCTAGAGGCACAGGTAATCTAGAGGAGAAAGAGGGCCAGGCTTTGTGCGCTGTACAAAGCGTATACAGATGAACCGGCCTGGAGTCATATCAAAACTCGTATTCATTTACCAACATACGTAGCGAGAAATGATCATTAATTTAAAATTAATCAGAGAAGACAACGAACGGACGTGGGCTAAATACTCCTTAGTAAATAGGACCGTAAAAGACTGGAATGATTTTCCTGCAAGTCTACTAGCGACTTTTCTGAAAAGTGTAAAATTATTTAAGGACAGAATTAGGGAAATGGTTTAACTTAATTTATTCAGGCTTAGAATTAGTGTTAAAGTATTTGTATATTGAATGTTTGTATTAGTATAATTTTTTTTCTTTAACTTAAATTCCTTTATTGGAATATTAAATGTATGTTGCCACCGGGCTCAGCCCATTGTAACGTAATAAATCTATCTATCTAACTTTTATCCGAAGATAGTTCAGTTTTTATTACATGTTATATAGATAAAGGTCATAGTGTACAATCTTCCTGTATATTAATCTAGCATATTCATCTACTTACCACATGTATAATGACAACATACGTTTCAAAGCTGTGACATTAAAAGTGGCTATTCTGATTAGGTACCAGCGTGAAACTAGTGGTGCTTAAACGGCAGGTAGTGCGTGGGTTTATTGTATAGCATGGTCGAGGAAAGATTTCAATGAAGAAAAGGCATGGATAACGCAAGGAGAAAATAACTGTCTAATGAAGACGAATACTTGAGAAACTTACACGTGTCCCCATGTCCGGTTGCTGTGGATGTTGGAAGCACTGTAGAGTGGAGGCCGCGTGCTTAGTGTGCTATATAGCGAGTGAGCGAGTGAGCGCCCTCCCCTAATGTCCCGGCCTAGAAACCCACCCAGCTGGCTCTGCTAGGGCAACACTTTCCACAACAATCACAACTGCTCATGTACAACAGGAAATCAAACTCGTCACTGGGGTTATATACGTTATAAGTATTTCATCCTCCTACACGCGTTTTTTTAAAATTAAAATTAAATAAGTCTAGCTGATTACTCGACAGTCAAACTATACTTAGCACTCGCGTCAGATTTTTGCACAAATGTTTGTCTACGGAGTATTTCCCGTCGTTGATGATTTCTCATGACTCAGCGTACCTGCAGAAATATATTTTTGTATAACATTAACTGCGTGTCCAGCGCTACCAAGATATACTTTTATATTAGCCCCGAAAATGAAAAAAATTGATACTGCATTACTTAATTGGCTTAATCCTTGACGGGTAAGCTTCAAACTGCCCCGGATGATAACTGACTGTTTCTTAACCGAGCCAAGAATTACCCTACTGGTTTCATTTTGATACAACTTACTTATTCCATTTTAGTAAGTTAGGCGCTACGGAAGTTTTCTCGCAGACGCTTCAGCCCAGAGTGACTGCGGGGCTTACCTGATCATGTGGGGAATGCCTCGCTGTCTCTCTGGTTATTTTTTATCACAGTTCTCGTATGCCGAGACACCTTCACCTATTTTAGGAGGTATATGTACTGGGGTCAAAGACCTTGGGCATATGGCAAGAGTTGTCCGCTGATCCCATTGGATCAGTCGGTCAATTGCCTCCTGAAATTAGTGGAGACATGGAGAAGGGAATGCTGCGTCCCCACAGCAAACTCGTCTCCCGTCATTCGAAAGGGCGTGAGAATAGTACCCAATGCCCGACCTGCCTGATGAAGGTTTTCTAGGGTTTTCCCTGCATCTCTTTAGGTGAAACACCGGGTAGGATCCTTAAACCATAGCCCGGGGGCCCTAGTTAACCCTTGGCTACCTTGCTCTACCTTCCGCATCCCCCTTTTCAATTCCCTTCCTATGCTATTAAAGGGGAGTTGCCTGTTTCAGGATCACCCTCATGTAGCCTGTTAACCAAAAAATAATTCCATTTTAGAGCTGGTTTTCAAAGTTATTTGATTTATATAGTGTTAATTAATTTTATATTTGGATCGATGTTTGATGGCTTCCAAAAAATAATGTATATTATTATATATTTAGTTTCCAGCGTCCAGTAGAAGCCAGAAATAAAAATAAACGTCGGTATTTATAACATAAAATTCTTATGATACTATTTTATGATATAATTATTGTTGTGGTATTCAGTCCTAAGACTTGTCTGATGGAACCCTCCATACTAACCTATCTTACACAAGCCTTTTCATTCCCGCATAACTATCTCACCCCATAATATGCTTAGCGTATTTCATCCTTTGCCTCCCACTTCTGTTTTTACTCCACACACTTCCCTCTAATACTAATTTTTCAAGATCCTTATGTCTTACAACATGGCCTATTAATCTATCCCTTCTCTTAGTAAACGTCCTCCATATTGTTCGCTTTTCCCCTATTCTGTTTAGAACTTCCTAGTTTGTAATTCTATCCACCCATCTGATTTTCAGCATTTGCCTGTAGCACCAGATTTCAAAGGCTTCTATTCTTTTACTTTCCCCAACTCCTATCGTCCACGTTTCGCACCCATATAACGCCTCGTTCCATACAAACATTTTTAGAAATTATTTCTAAATTAATCTTTTATCGAAAGTCTTCCTTGCCTATGCTATCCTTCTCTTTATGCCTACTATACTTCTACCATCTATGATTATTATGCTACCCATGTAGCAGAATTCCTTAACCTCCTTCAAAATATCCCTTCTCAATCGAACACCCTTTGTTATTCCACTGTTTGCTAAACTACACTCCATTACCTCAGCTTTCCCTCTATTAATCCTCATATTGAACTCTTTCTCCAGGACTACGTTCATGCCATTTATTATAATTTTCAAGTCTTCTTCTGATTCTCCTATAGTGCTTAAAATTAAATATAAGGAATTCTATGCCTAACTTGAGTCATATTGATACACCGAATGCAGTAAATAGTTATAATGATAGTAAATTTAATAATAATAAATTTATAAATAGTAACAAATAAATAATTTGGTTAGTTCGTAAATGTAAACAGATTGTAGTGAAGTTAACGCTGCAAGAGGAATTTTACTTCGGGACGACCGATGTTGAGCATTATTTAGGATTTTTCTGTACATAAGTATGTATGTTTATAAAATATTAATAAATGTGTGGGTATGTATGATGTAAATGAAAGAGAACGGGGTGGGGATGCCTTCATCGGTCCTCTCACCAGGTTGCGAAGTGGGGATGACTGCCCAGACGTGGGTGGAAACGATTATTTTGTGGCGGATGAAAACTAGCATAGTAATGGCTCAATGATGGACAAACACAAGCATGGCTGGATCAGCTTTAATAGTTGTGTTACTGTTGCACAACTGAAAGCAAGGGGAAACTACAGCCATGTCTCTAATTTTCCGCGTACATGCAACACTGAATGCATAACAAAATGATGGCACCCCTTCGGGTAAATTTTTCCGAAGGTACAATAGCCCCACATCCGGGTCTCCGGACAGGGAATGTCAGAAGTTTAAACCTTGCTGGTAGTTTAGAAAATTTAAAAAGGGAAATGGAAATGTTAAAGTTAGTTATGCTAGGAATTAGTGAAGTAAGATGGCAAGATTTTTGGTTGAATAATTATAGGGTCATTACACAAAAGCAAAAAGAGAAAATGCAGCGGTTATTATGAACAATGTAGTGAAGTTTAGTTACCATAATGATAGACACATATCATTAGAAGTCCCCATTCGAGACGAAAATTTTTCATTCGAACTTTTTTTGATCCGATGTGTGTGGTTCTCGTGATATCTTTTCAGATAAACGGAACACCCTATATATATGCATATATATACCTGTTTCTGTGTATTTGTGCACCGTAGTAAAACTTTGACATTTTTATTGCTCGAAATGTGCTGTTAGAGTAGGAATCAAGTAATTTTGGGGATGAAACACTGTATGAAGGAACCTAAACATGTCATCCAGAGGTTCAGAACTCTCCTTGCGACATTCACTTACTCGGTAACGTTCATAACAAGAAAAACGTCATACTTTATTCTCCTCTAAGCACAAAATAAAATGTTTTGGGTTATGTTTCCCTACAAAATCTACCTCGAAGCTTTGATTCGAGATTGCGTTTCGTGCTCCGGATGATACAAAAACTTAGACTTGACATGCGACACCTTCCTCCGTCTTGCTTTCACAACTCCTTACCTTCCAGCGTGCGTTTTCGAAACGTCCGTTTCGCGTTTGGACAAAGGAATATAAAAGTATTTACTTTCTAGAACTATGAAGCCTAGAATTCTTTCTCAATCTATGATATAATTTAAATTATTTTTTCGTTTATTATTTTTGTAGGTAGCTAAAGCAA
Organism: Eucriotettix oculatus; assembly: GCA_034510155.1. Classification (NCBI taxonomy): domain Eukaryota; kingdom Metazoa; phylum Arthropoda; class Insecta; order Orthoptera; family Tetrigidae; genus Eucriotettix; species Eucriotettix oculatus. The sequence goes on from CM067377.1 coordinate 99,381,912, forward strand.
TGTGATAATTCTCACCCAATAAGTATTAAATATTCTCATAAATATACTTATTCGTGCTGATCAAAACTTTAAACAAACTTTAATTTCATTATCCTCAATCTATGTATTGTAAATCTTTAATAATTTTTAATATCATTAAAACAAATATTAATGTGTAAAATTTCTTTATAATATAGCCATTATATTGACTACACATAAATCCAGTTAAAATGAAAGATTAAATTGTCTTTGTATAGTATTATTAAAGTCACTGTAACAATAAATATATAGAAAACTAGAGAAAATCTTGAAAATAGACTGATCACTTTTCTTAACTCAACTTGCAAGGTATTCCCCCGAATTTTGTAATTTCGTCTCTCCAAAAAAAACATTATTCCATAAATTTCCAAATTATTTTTGATCTATTACAATTATATAAATTGTTTAAGTACATTTACGCGCTTAACACGTAACGAGTAAAGATTGATGTCTATAGCTCAAGATTTATATGGAGAATATATTTGAAAAATCTCCTCGATTACCGTGAAATAATGTGTGTAAATACATCTACAAAAAATACAATTGGCTGTGTGTGTCCCAGTACTTCAAATATCTCAATCATCTGCACTGTGACTTAAAAAACATTTATTAACTAATTAATAAATATCATTACTTAATTGAAATGTAATTTAAATTTAAGCATAATTTCATGCTAAACAGCAATTTAATAATCTTGTTTGACAGGTAAGGTGAGGTCATAGTCGAGATTGTTGTAAGTACTCTATTTCTTTAGGGCTAGACCTTTCTTGACCTGAAAGGGGTGAGGGAAGGAATCGAGTTCTTCGAAAGATCGACAGAAACCTTCTCTGTGCTGAGCAGTACAATACACCAAATTTTCTTGGTAATTGAAACAATGGTATAGGAACGCATAATGGACAAACATATGATTGACTTGGCATCTGACTTAGCCCGAAAGAGGGAAGGAAGGAAACTGAATCTTCAAAATGTCGCCCGAAATATTTACCGCTATATATCAAAGTTTTACAACAATCAGATAAATGGTGTAGGAACGAATAAAGGCAAGTTTTAGTGTGTGTGAATGACGGCAGGTGCTTAGAGTCTAGCAAACAACATAATTTCACTTTTAATTATATTAATACTGAGAACGAATCGGTTAAATTTAATTTATTTCGCTCAATTCAATTTCTTCTATTATTTGGTTCTTGATAGATCGTAAGTTAAAAACGATAGCTGAAGGCACACAGGAAAAATGGAGAAGGATTTTATATGTTTCACTGATAGCAACGACAGACTCAAACTTGATGGTCTAATTTAAAGCTTAAGATCTGATTTTCGTCGATAAAAGAATGATCAATAAATATTGGGAAATAATTTTATAAGTTTTCTTTTTATAAGTTATGTGCATCATGTGAAATTACGTGTCATTATGGCCGTATCTGTCAGGTCTTATTCCTTTTTTTATTATACCTTTCTGAACGGATCAGTGACATTTATTAAGCATCTGAGACCTATTGTGTTTCAAATTATGTGCGTACTGAAGAAGGATTCATCTTAGCAACATCCTGAATTGTGTGATGAGCGAGAATAATTTGAATGTCTTAAATCTAGGTAAAACATGAATATTTTAGTTTCGGTTTGCAGAATTATAATTAAGGATCCCTTTCACTGCTTTAACTGTCCTCTCAGTAGTTATTTTCCCCTTTCCCTGAAAAAAGAACCGCGACCTTCACGGACTTTAGCTATGTGGATGAGAAGGTCCCAGATTACACGGAAGATGTTTGTGTTCCACAAATTATACCTTTCCCTTGTCTCTTTATAATTTCCTCTCCGATACAAAAAAATGAAACTTAATTTAAAATACACTAAACTCACACTGTTAATTTGTAGGTTTTAAATTTACTTAATCACGATAATTTTTCCCTGAGTTAATCAGTCATATTATTAAACAAAACTATAATTTAATTTTGATATCAAATGTATTCAGCAGGAGCTTTCGGCATTGCTATAGTCATCCTCATGTAATTTAGTATGTATATAATTTCGAAATTTATTCATGGATTGTACGTGATTCCAGACTGTGCTGGCCTACGCAGAGCATTTATCGAACTTCGGACTTGCAGAAAAGTTCAATAATTATTTTGCTCATGTGCTAACCAAGCACAATCGGAAATATACAACCACGAATTTACACTGAAATCAATGAGTCCTGATCTTTTAAATTTAGCCACGTCGAAATGGCAAATCGAAAATCTCTTGCTGAATAAATTTGAAATCAAAATTAAATTAAAGTGACTGATTAACATACGGAAAATTAATATCATCCTAGGTAAAAATCAGTCTTTTAAACAAAATTTTAATAAATTCCTTGAATTAATTAATCATTGTATTTGTTCTAAAAAGTGCTTCAGTTTTTTAAGATTTACGAAATGTTTTACATCACTTGAGACCAATGGTAATTTAATAGTCTTTATAAAGAAAATGCGTCAACTATTATTAATTAAACCCGGTTATATATATATATATATATATATATATTGTAATATAGTTTTTAGGGTATAAAACATTAATTAATCAATTCAACAAATTATAATCAATTTGAAAATTTTTCATTTATTAATTTAAATTGATTACATGGGCTTAATCTCAGGGGATTTTGGGTCTCTCGAGAGATGAAGTATGCAGTTACTGAAAATAGAAAAAAAAATCATTAAATATTATTCAACCAGCACAATGAGCAAGTTTCACAGCTTTTTTAATAACTTACCCACAATTACTGGGCCTACAAACATCCACCTCACGAATGTTTCCGCGTCTCTCTGACGTCTTGCAGGATTTTTATCGATGAAGATAGTTTGAACCAGATCCGCAACTCATCTGCTTCCTCAAAACATTTGGCCTCTGCAAACCTCTGACCACGTCTGCTCACGTCTCACCACATCTGACGTCTCTGCCCACCCCTCACAGCATCTGATCACGTCCTCCTCTCCTCAACTCGTCTGACTTCTGCTCACGTCTCAACTCTCATTCCATCTGAGCGCAACTCATCTGCCCTCTGACAGATCCGTTGTCCACCCTCTGACCTCGTCCTTTTACAAAATTCCGGGGTTCCCCGCCAGTTTATTTCATAAAATTTCGGGGTTCCCCGCCCTCATTTTTTTACACACGCTCGGCGGGAGTTTCCCGCGGGGATCCCCATCGTTTTTTTTACACACGCCCCGAGGGAGTTTTCCGCGGAACACCCCCTTCGGGGGTTCACCCGCTTTCAGCCGACTTGACATTGTTGTTGGCCGAACTGCGCCTCATAACGCCACAATATCACAAAAATCCGCGTTTTTTCATCACAATATATATATATACATATATTTATAAAAGTGACACCTAGAGACGACAATATCACTTTTAAATACCATTAGTTGTTAATCATATAAATTATCACAGTGAAAAACAGTGACGTATATCCTATGTATTCTATAGCAACACTTAAGATGATAAAGAAATGATTCAATTCGCAGTCAGTGACGCAAAATTATCCACAAGTGCTTATAGGTTTTTCTATTTAAAATTTTCCTGATGAAGTCCACAAATATGGACGAAACGTTGAAGATGTACTAAATAAATATCAATATTGTATGCTGACAAATTGAAGAAATGAAAAATTACTACATATATTACGTTTTTCACGTATACCAAGAAAATTATGTTCTATTTCACAGATTTTCCACCATTTTAAATACACATATCTGCATATAATTTTTGTAGGCCAACTATTTACCATTAACAATTTGAAAGGCAGGATTTTTATTTTTACAAATAGAAATATGAATCGATGTTGCCCCATGCCAACTGGTCGTATTGCTACGAAAATAACGCCATTCTTATACATGTCGTGTTTGGATGTCAAATGGAAAATCTATTCAATTTAATATTTTAAATTATACTATGTCTTTTGGCATCATGTTTACCTATAGCGCCTATTTCACATCTATTATATCTATATATATGATTCTTTTTATAGGTACGAATAGATTCTAGTATATTCCGATTTTGTAAAATATTAATTCGGTGTATTATTTTTAAATTTTCAAAATTGATGCTATGTTTTACATCCTGGTTTCATAGTATTCTTTTGTATTTTAACTTTGTTTTTCATATTTATTTTCTAACGTGTGTTCTATATATATGTATATTTATTGACGCCCATCGCAATTTATTCGGTACACAATTTCCTTTTGGTCTTTCATCTCTTGTTTTTGTTAAAATAGGTTCTATTTTAGTTGCTGGTTTTATTATATATTTGTATTCCTTGATTTTAATCTTTATTTATTTTAATGTAAATAAGCATTAAAATTTATTGTAACTGCTTTAAAGAGATTATATTTTATACTCGTCTTTCATATGTAGCAATGATTATTTCATTGAACCTTTACTTCAAACTTGGGTTATTTCGTATGCATAATTAATATTTTGGTTAGAAGATTGAGAGCATTCCATTTTTAAGGGCTTGAGGTGTGAGAAGGTAATTTGAAATTGTATTTTTTATAAAACAATTTATTTCAACAACAATAACAATGAATAACAATTAATACTGAGTAAACAAATGAAACAGTCTTCAGGAAAGTAGGTACTTGTAAGTTCGTTAGACTCTCGTATTCGTAAGAGAGAACCATAGCGCTTATCTTTTCAGATTATGGCTTGTAAAGTATTCGAGAGTCGCACGAAACTTGAAAATAGGGTTCAAATTACTGGCCGCGCAGTCGAAGACTCACTGAGAGGCGTCCTTATACCCAGAGTATTTGTACTGGGTGGTGTAGGAGCTAGCGCCCTGCTCGGGCTTCCTGCTCTTGAGTCCTCCGTCCAGACCAGCAGCTGCCAACTTTTTAGCCGAGTACGCGGCTGCGGCGGAATACTTGTCAGACGAGGATGACACCACCTGCGGCTGCTGTTGCTGCTGAACGTAGATGGTCTTGACATTAGTGGCAGGGTTTTGTGCCTGAGCGTCCGTGTTGGCGTACAGAGAGGCTGCGGTCAGCGCTGGCTGATAGGACTGTTGTTGTTGTTGGTGCTGCTGAAGGTACTGGTAGATGAGAGCCTGCACGGGATTGACCGCCGGGCCGCTGTCTGCACCACCCACCCTGAGGATGATGACCGGAATGAGCTGAGCTCCGGCGCCCAGGTGATTAGGCTGCTGTTGGTGGAACAGGCCGGCCAAAGGATTGGCCATCGCAAGAGGATTCTGGAAGAGGAACGGGTTGGCCCCACCGAGACCTAGGTAGGGATTACCCAAGAAGGAAGTATGAGCCGAGGAAGACTGGAGGAAGGGAGATTGGACGGCACCGAAGATGTTGGCCTGTTGCTGAGGTAAGACGTAGCTTCCGGCTGCCTTGGAATACAGAGCTTCAGCTGAAGGTTGCTGGTACGTAGTGGCTTGGCCGGACGCAGCCGCTGGTACAGAGGAGGTTGCTGCCGCTGGTGCGCTGGAAGCTACGTACTGTTGTTGCTGGCTTGCAGAGGGCTGATACTGTTGTTGCTGTTGCAGCTGCTGGTAGTACTGACGTAAAAGCTGCTGTTGAGCATCTTGTTGAGCTTCGGCTGGAAATATTCCATCATTTAAAATATCCGTGAAAAATGGATATTAAATTTGAAAATGAACGAAAAACTTTATTTTTAAATTTATCGTGTTTTTTTATTAGAGAACTATCAGCGATTCATAGTAGACAGTCAAACGTCCCCTTACTCTACATATGGAGAAATTCTTTTTTAGTTTCCATGTCGCTTACAATCCATGTAGAATCATGATTTACCGAGACTTCTATGAAACCCACTTTTTACGAGAAATTATAGCCAGGAGCTTGGATGCGGTATTTTATTATTTTCAAAACTTTTCTGCCTTAATGATGTTTTGAAAGCTCGAAATATCCAAATCAGGAAGACCGCACTTAATGCTGCACATTACGAGTTCTGTGATTTGTCTGAGTGCTACATTGTCGAGTAAAAGGTATGTCTCCGTGATTGTGACTTTGTGAGAACTTTCCTTAGAAAAAACATACAGCATAAAACAATAAAGTCTGTGTACGCATGTTTTATAATGATAAGAAACTTTTTAAGTTATCATCGGTGAAAATGGAAGACAATTAGAGGCAGAGAAAAAATTAATTATATTTTGTCTCTCCCTTAAATTTATGAAAACGGAATATTATTGACGCTCTAACATTCGTTTGGGCCCACAGTACGGCATTAATGTATAACATATTCCATAGTTAAGCATTCAATTGGTATCACAGACGGGTTGGAAGTCTTGCTAATGAATTGTAATAAAGACATGTAGGATCCGGTTGTGAAACTTGAACGTATTATTTTCTTCAATACGAAGTCGAAATTTCTTTAAACTGACTATAATAAGGTTAGACTTTTTCAGCATTTGGTAATTTATAATGGCATAGTACTGTAAGAGACGATTTCTGCCTGAGGGGCTATTAAATTATTTATCTTTCAATAGGGCTAGATTATAGAAACAGAGTAATCCATATTGTGTTGTTAATAATTCTTGAGTATGTCACGGATGTGCAACAAACCATCTTTTGTTCTCGAGTCTTAAACATGTTATACAAGTGAGGGAGCTTACATTCTTAAAAAATATATTCAACTTTAATAAGAAATAAAGATGAATTTCATTATGAGGTGTCGAAGTACTATTTTTTTTGAAACGAGAATCATATTAATAGATCAAGAATTATATGTATCAGTTTATTGTGGCGAAAAGGGCCAAGTATTGCACGTGAGTGTAATCTACGGTATAGCGGATATCGATACACTATTTCTCTCTATTTCATGTAAATGAAAATTGGCATTAATATTTTATTACCGAGAAAACTAACATCGTTTACGATAATGTTATTTACTCGGAAAGTATAACAAATGTGGCAGATACTCTGCTATATTTAAATGTTGCTCCGCGAAGCTGAAAAAGTTATTTTGGTTATTTTAGGATCTGCCCGTGGTCTCACCTTTGTAATGGGAAGGTCCACCACCGTGGCGCCCCTGAGGGAACTGTGAGTAAAGTGCTCTTCCGTAGGCCTGTTCGTACTGTTGGTAGGGCTCAGCGATGAGTCTGTTGCCAAAAGACGCGTAGCCAAGGTGCGCGTCGATGGTGCGCTTGTTCTTCGTGGACGCGTCTTCGTCGTCCTCTGCGGCAGGGGTCGCTGTTGACTCCTCCTCTTCTCCGTTCTCCACCTCTTCCTCCACGACCTCGAGCAAGGTCGCTTCCGTTGCCACCGCCGCCTCCTCGGGGGCAGGCTGCTCTGTCGTCGTCGTCGTAGTCGAGGGACTTTCGGAGAGGGAGGCTCCAAAGCTGCCAGCGAGGCAACTCAGGGCCACGAAAAACGCTAAAATCTGAAAACAAAAAGTTCAACTTAGTTAAATATGCCTGAACAAAGAAATTATTATCACGTCAAATAATCACACACAAGATGAGCGGCAGCCATGCTAACATTAGGATTATTTCCAAATTACCGATCACACTGATACTCCAAACCGTTTAATGATGTACTACTCGGAAATTTGACGTCTATAATACAGCAATCTTTCCACTTTAATCCACAGTCAGCTTCAATTATTGAGTTTTCGTTTTGCTCAAAAGCGTAGTTAAGTCATTTACAGTGACCGAAGTACAATTCCGTAAAATAAATAGTTACAAACTGTTGACCCAAGAATAATCCTTGCATTGATGTTAAAACTTTTAAGAGTCGGAGACACCAATGTTTACAATGGGAGTACCACAAAATTTGTATATCCTATATTTTTTAATTTCAATATTGCTTCACAAATTAACTTTGAGTATGCTGTGCTATTATGATCAATAAATTTCTGAAAATACTCTTACTCCAAAGGTACTAAAACTACGTCCTTTCCTTTCTCAAGTAGGCTCCGAAACGGCTGAACAGATTTCACTGAAAATTAAAGGTTTAAAAATAATAGATTTAACTTAAATATTAGTGCATAATTCATTACGATATTTTTCAGAAGATATTAATATAAATATTGATACAAAACATTCTTCGGAAAATGTATTTTGGCATATGCGCATCCAAAGAGTGAACGCGGGTTGCCGATACTCTTGATATATTTACGTTCCAAAACGGCTTAACAGATTTCAAAGAAAATTTCCGGGATTGAAACAAAGTTCAGAAGAAATTAATATAAATATTTATAAATCCATTGAATTGCCACGCGAAAGCCGGCGTGGAAACAAAATGCGAGTTATAAGTCCTATTAGGCGTTCCTATACCATTAATCGGGCTTACTGTGTTAGACTAAGTGTAATTATGGCAGCATGAGAGAGAAGGGGGCGAGCATTTTCTCTCCATCTGTTGTTGCAGCAGGATTCGCGCCTAAGTAATCTATCGTTGGCAGAGAGTTAACTCCATGAGAAATAATAAAATTCTTTGGCTCGTCGATACGATGTATACGTAAATTGATTTTATTTGTTGCATGAGGTAAATTTTAAATTTAGTAATTGCTCATTTTCAAAAGTAAATAATGTTAATTCATCCCACTAAATAGTTTCTGGCTGTCTGGAAGTTTGAATCGAATTGGCTTCGAAACATGTTCAAAACCAACTAAGAGTTATAAAGTTTACTCTGAAGCGATCATAAATAAATCATACCGTACTTTTTATAAAAATGTTGTGCCTGCAGTTTCGTTTTTAGGGTAAAATAAAAAGAGCTATTTGTCCAAGTTCCGCGCGAACGAAGTCGCGTGCATAGCTACTTAATTAATATTAAGGTTGCAAATAAGAAAAAATAATTAATAATTTTCTACATTAAATTTGTGCGTCTAACAACGAATATATGTAACTATCACTCTGGACAGAATATTCCATGAAGATAAAAATCAGTGATTAACATGGAATTATTTTTTTGTCTGAATTATAAAATCATCAATTTCATATATTCTTATCAGAGTTCCGTTTCCTTTCCGACGATTGTAGGTATTGCACGTATGTTTACTTAACATAAGTATTAGTTTAAAATTTTACTAAATATGTTGAGGGAACAACTTTAATAAGAAATAAAGATGAATATCATTATGAGGTGTAGAATTTGTAAGGTTCCCAGAATTATTTTCTCTGTTCCGTGTACCACTTTGGTTGCTAATGACTTACGTATAGCTAGATATTTCCTTAGTCACACAATGTTTGACCATTTGGAAGATTTAGTACAAATAAATTTATTAAAAAAATTGAGTACAAAATTCCGTATTAATGAACAAGGCCCCCTGAAAGAACAGAGTACCCCAAATATTAAAACACAATATATATATATATATATATATATATATATATATCCCCTAATTAAGGCAGGGGATTAAAAAATATAAGAGAAATTTATGATTAATGAAGTAGCAATTATCGTTCGACTACGCTATGGCTTTGGCAGACAATCAACTGTTGACTTGACAATGTCTTCCTCAGGAATGTAAAAAGCACAATAATTGGATGTCATCTTTGGAGTTCCAACTCTACTACTATAGATCTGAAGAAACTTCAACATTGCTCCACTAATCTTAATATTTCAGTTTATATGAGCAATGTTCATTCACTACGTTCAAGGGGAGCTCATTCAACACAATCTTCGTAATCTAGTAAATCAATAGCAAATAGTTGGAGTAGGCTTACAGGGAACGGAATTGCATAGAAAATACCTTCCTCATTTTACGAGATCAAAAATCTTCTCCAACATCAGATAATGAATAAATGACCCGATTTCATGCCGTTCTTTCCCTCTTTACGAGTAAAAGCATGGATTTCCACTGTCAGATTAAGAATCCGTCGGCGTTATTGTCCACGAAATTTGCTTATCAGTTGACTTTTATTAAACTAATGATGCAAATACGTGTAAATTTACCATATTACTTTGCTGATGGGTGTTCCAAATTACTTCATAAACTATTAGATTTTTATATATTAAAACGTTTTAAACATAGATCGTCCATGGTCAATCATATGAGCTCTTTAAGTAGCTTCAAACTATTAATCAATTTAAATTTTATGATTTAAGGAAAGATTCATTTCGTTTTCCTTGAAGAATGAAGGAGACTTTCCTTCATCCTTTGCTCATTAGGCAGACTTTCTTCTCTTCAGATAAGTTTTTTCGTCTGCTTTTGGCTTGTATTGCCACGAATTTCTCCCCTGGTTTGTCCGTGAGGCATTAAGTGAAATGACTTTCAAATTTATTCTGACTGAAAGTCGCTTATCTGCTTTCTTTTCCTTTCTCCTCAAAATCAGATAAACGATAAAGATGTATCAGGGCTTGTCAGTGGCGACCGTCTTGTTCATTGTGCCGATGTATCTTCTTCATCATTTATGCGTATTAAGATATCATCCCAAGTTTCACCTAGCTTTCTAGAAACATGATACATTTTTACCAAATTTACGACCATGCTGTTGAAAGATTTTGTTGAGATGAGAGTGTTTCGTTTGGTATACGTAAAAGTTATCATTAGTAAGTATAAATCACAGTCTTAGTGTACTAACGTGGATTTCGGTAAATCTGACACGTTTCAGTTTTAATATCGTATACTGTTCATTACTTTTTTAAAACGAGTTTGAAATTCAGGCACGTGTATAAGTTTGTCTAACGAAATATTTATCAGGAGCTATTTTCAAGTGTTAATAGAGATTAATTCCGCCCTCAATCCCCTATAACATTAAATTCCCCATTTGTTGCAATTATTTTCGTGCTCAAAAGTAATAAAACTCTGAATATGAACTGAAATGAAATTTTGTCCTGAAATAATGACCGTTGTAGTGAATAAGTTATCGACGGAAAAGTGAATAAAGTAAAAGATGAAACATATGAGCCTGGTTAATGGAAGTACAAAATATTGCAAAGCATATAATTTTATAATTATTAACAGTGGTTAGCTGAAGCATTTTATCTCATTCATTCACAGCATCCTGAACCAATCGAATCATGGCCATATAAAAACAATTAACGTCTGTAAAGAACATTAACGAAATTTTGAACAATAATTCAAAAATTAATACTTAATTGACGTTTCGACCAATACTTGTGGTCTTTGCCAAAATTTGTAACAGACTGAAGTAATAAGAACAAAAATAGTGCAAATCAAAGAATAACCGAAAGATGAAACTAATAAAGAAAATTTAATAAACTATCATATAACTTATTTAGTTGAAAAGTGTCGTACTTTACATTAACTAGAAAGTATTGTCTTTAATATGTAACAATTCAGAATTAAATTTATTGTTAAAATTTATTTTATTATCCAAAAGAACAGAAAAATTAAAAGAACGATTGGCCATAGTTTGAAGGATAGTTTCCACAACACTCCGCTTTTTGCTAAATAATGATGATAGACCAAATTTAATCCAATTTTTTTTCTCGGAGAAATTGCTTTAAAAGTTCCCGCGCATATTTAAGAAAATTTTCTCGTTCATCAACTTCAGTCTTGGGTTATTAAACTTAGTTAAAAAACCAACCAGCACTTAACTTTATCATAGGAAGATATTCTCTAATTAGATAAGGAAGTAGTCAAATTATATACTAAATAAATATCATTGAACCATACTACAATTTTTGTTACCTTCGTAAGGTGATTAAAAACGGCAAGAGTTGAAAAAACGAAACACCACAGTAATCAGTTGAAGAATTTGAAACTTAAACCAACTTAATCGAGAAAATAGTAAAAAATCAAATTAGTCACCTAACAGTAAGGGATCATAGGCATTGTTGAATTTGGATACGATCCCTAGTTCTTAGGTTAATATCTTTGCTTTTGGAAGTATTTTTGCGTTAGAGATGGCTTCAGCTTTGTCTTTGAGTTCTGTGAACTGTCGTTCCTGCGGCTCTTGCGTTTTTTAATCCCTTGATTAAGGCAACAAGGGTTTGCAGAAACGTCGTGTGGTATTTATTGTGATCACTTAATTTAGTCTGTAATTTGGCTACTTCTTTATATAATTTTATCACAGCCTGTAAGGTATCTTCTTATAAAGGATTTTGAATCATAACAAAAAATTTTCACCGAGTGTTCTATCGCAATTCATCTTCTTTACTCTAACACTATTCAATTGCAAGGGTTGTGCAAGTGATTTTCCATAGTGTTTAAATCGCATGTCTGTAAAGTCGTTACTTAATTTTAGTGAGTAAAAACATTGGTATAATTCCCGTGTGTTTAAAGCCACCAATACCTTATCCCAAATGAATAGCAAGCACACGGCACATCTTGGTGACAAGCATTTTGTTGTATACAAAGTACAATGCAATGAATGAATGAATCTATGTTGGTTAAACGTAATGTGCCTTTGAAATTAGAAATATCGAGAACCGCGCCAACTTAGAGCACTCAGATTATAAATATAATATCATCTCAAAACATTTTATCTGAAAAACATTCCTTTAATTTGGAAAATTTCAAGATTGAGGATATTGAAAATAAGTTTCATATTAGATTAACTTCTGAAATGAAAAAGTATAAATAGTAAATTAATTAACTTCTGTTTTTCCAATGACTAAAGAAATTAATCAACGGCCAGATAAAGACAAAATTTTTATTTCGTTCTTGTGTCACGTTTTGGTTGTAAGCAGTAAAGTTTAGATTTTTAAACATTTCCCATCTTTTTTTCATTATTTTCTATTATTACTAATATTATTAAGATTCTGTAATTTTAATAATTTTTAATGTAATTTTTTTTGTTCATTACCCGACGAATTTCCCAAATATAATGCCGAAACATCGATTCAACTAAATAAAAACTTCGTATTTACTTGGCCGTTAATTTATTTCAATCAAATAATTCTATTTTAAACATTCAGAGCGATACAGATTACTTAAGTCATATCTATGACACTCTAGTATCTGTAACTGATGAGGTCTGGCGAAGAGCACAGGACACGGCTTACTTAGAGAGAAGTACTGAAAAATTTGTTTCTATACAATAAATTTTTATAATTACACGAATTATTCTATCCAAATTGATAGTTTACATGATAATTAGTCTATTCAATTGTGATTTAACAGAAGATAAAAGTGGTACATGTGAAGGAGTGAAATTTAAATTCTCCATGTAGACGTTTTTAAAATGATTCTATGAATTCCATGAAAATAATTGTAAAGACTAACTGCAATTTGTATTCATGCATGAGTTATACCGGATTACCAACATAGCCAGCCTCTATCTTCGGAAAGATTAAAATGTAAACATCTTCAGCCCTAGTAGACTAAATTATTTTGTTTACCTGTAGAAAACTATATTCATACAGTTTGTAGTTGAAAAATAAGGAGAAAATAGCAATAGGCTGGCTGTAGTAGAGCTTACCAATTTATTCATGTTGACGTCTCTTCGTGGAGACTTGAACGCTTGAATTGACGACGAACCACTGACTCTGGGAGACTGTGAGATACCGGTTATATAGAGGTTCCGACGGAAGCGGAGAGGGGGTTGGCTTTCTACATACTCACGACCTCCTTATTACGGGCCCAGCATCAGCAGCAGGGAGATGATAGAGTCTTCTGCCGTGCAGGTCACTTCTCAGGTGTGGGGGGACGGGGGGGGGAGGAGGGACCCAGATGACTGGTCACTACGCAGCACAATACTAAACACACGACCAAAAAATATGCTGCATCACGCTACCCTCATTGAATCATCCTTACTCATATGGTTAGCTACTGGGCTTCAAAGTCATGGTGGGTTTCTGTTAAATTAAATAATGGGAGTGAAAGTTATGTCGCCTATAATACGAGTGAGAAGCTCGTAGCTCTTCCATTAGTCATTACACTTAGATAGCTACACAGGAATCTTCTCTCACATGGGAACGTCTTCATAATAAAATAGACTCATACTTTATTAGTGCATCTGAAGAAAGATGATTTCGTATTTCATTCCGAAAACGGTCAAAGAAATTCTTTAATTTGTTGCGAATAACGTATTTTTTTGTCTCAGAAAATTAAATATGAAATCGGATTTTCCCTACCACTCAAGGTTTCTGAGCGACAGGCGTTTAAAATATCATACATTTCTAAACTATTCACACACTATATTCAAAAGTTCTGACTCGCGTAGAAAATAAGAAATGACGGTTTTCTGTTATATTTTGCCTCTGGAACATCCATTTTGATGGTCCAACAATAATCATATTATAATTCAATTTTCGTTGATATCTCTTTTCCATAGTTGAAATCTCCTGATGAAAGTGTTCCACTGCTCGTTGTGCCAGGGTTTTCTGGGAATAATTCTAGGAAATATTACTAACTAAACTTTAAAATATGTTATAAGGTCGTTGTTAATATCATTGTAATTTTCCGCCTTTCGATTTACCAAATAACTGAGTAACTATTTTGAATCCTAATATGCTGGCCAATTATTGTTGGACCACCAAGAGAGATATTCCAGTGGTGAAATGTAATAGGAAAGTCTTATTTCCCATTTAAATATTGTGAAGTTAAGAATGTAGAAAATATTACAGCGTTTGAAATTAAAAATACCACCATCGATAATGGGGTAACGCTGACACCATATTTCATTCAGAATAAAAAATAATAGTAGAATCGCGTATTTTTCTTTCTGGAACAAAAATCGGTTGTGTGCTCATGAGCGCAATGGATGAAGTAACGTTTTTTTAAAATTAATAATTAAAACCTGTTGATGTTGTAGAGATCACGACAAAGAACTGCATCAAGCTCAATTATTGCTACTGGTGGAACCATGTTTACTAGTGTAACATTTAGATATTAAGTTGAGTTAATTATCTGAAAGCACTTAATTTCCTACACTTATGATTTAAATTTATTGAATTTGAATGATTTCTTGTACTCAACTGCCTCTTATTTTCCTACACTTATGATTTACATTTATTTGGAATGAATTCTTCTACTCAGCTCTCTGGGCACAACTACGGTTCAAGAAAATTAATGTTTTATTGATTGAAACTTAAAATATTATTCTATTCTTTCTATTAAAAAGAAAAACAGCCATATGGATGTAATGTTTCATTAATAAGCTTCTTATATTGCGTTTTTAATAGTGACAGTTCTACAAAAAAATCCAAATTTCGAGATTAATTTTCTCGTGAACTCGATAAAAATTTCAACGCTACAATTTAACCTGAAAATAAAACTACATTCATTTGATGGTTTGTGAAAATAAAATGTTGCTAAGTAGTAACGAAAGTTCTCAATTAATTCGGATAGAAGTCTGAGGAAAACTGTTTCAAAATTACAGTTAAGTATCGCACACAGTACGGAATAATAAAACTTAGGATCAGTAATTATAATCTCCAGCGAAAATAATAAAGTTGAGAAATGTTTATTACAAATTTTTGGGATAAATATAATCATTCAGTCCGTAGGAAAGCATCAGGAGGCATTTAAATATCACAGCTAGCAGGTTATTAGAGAGTCGTAACAGGAACACTGTAAGTAAAGAATACTTGGGTGTCTAACTATATATGAATTATTTGTTGGTTTGAATACTTATCAAACAAACTGTTAATGACAATTACTCAAGTGTCATAAAAATAATAATGAACATATAACAACGGAATCAGTAGAGATCAGAGCCTTTACACAAAACTACCATTCGGTATTTATTGATACATAACGTTTGAATGGCGTGTTCTGCCCTCGACTCACGGGTATTGCTGTTACAGATGCCAATAAATATTCCATCCGCTTCGATACCAGAAAAAGTCCTCGCTCTTTTGTAGTAATATTAAGGTTAATATATACATGTAAAACAGTATGAAGCTCAAGTTCTATTGGCGACCGGCTTATACTGTTACTTAAAACAAATTAGCATACACGTCGTTGACGGACTATTAGTTACACGTAGAAAGTTCTGGCGATATTACTAAAGAAGGTGTTATTACTACTAAAACAACGCAATTATCCATGAAATCAATTGTATGACAATGAAGTATACACATAAAGAAAACATGAAATGTTAGCTTTCTTATTTAGCAATATTTATTAATTATTTCTACTGCGGTTCGTCCTGATTTTTGGACATGTTTATGTCCAGAATTAATAAATACCCAAAAAAACATGTAGAAAATGTGTTTATGCTGCGCTTAAGAGCGATGATTACACATTTTAGAACTAATCAACAGTCGAAGGAATGCAGATTGTTTCTCATCAAGAAACAGTTTTCTTTCATAAGTATTGAGTAAATCCCAGAATAAACTGAACTGAAATACAGGCCTTCATCTCGATGAAAAATTGATATGGAACGCCCATTTAAGAAACAAAAACTCAATCTAAAGACGAAAATTATGAACTGGCTACTTGGATGTAAATCACAGCTCACTCTTGAAAACAAAGAAAAACTATAACAACGATCTTATGGTGTTACAGAATCGAACTATGGGGACGCTGTAATTCAAATACCAGGATATTGTAATATTTACAATCGAAAACACCTCAGACTATAGCCAATGTCTTATAGTTCATCCGAAACCAAACTCATCTCGACCATAGAATACCATTCATTACGGAAGTCATCAAAACTTATTCTATTGAAATCAAAATTGCAAGCTAAATCGCGCTACGGATTGAAAAGACTATAGCTGGAAGACCTGACTGAATGAATTATGGAGACGGTCTATGGACGGTGCCGTAATCACGTTAAAACATTTACTTATTGCCTCGTATGTACTAAGAGCCCGTTTTTGTAAAACAAAGTATCGTGCTGCCGAAGAGGTTCATGGCCTATAACGGCTTTGAGATGTATTTCTTATTTCCTCCATTGTTTTCCGCTTTTGGGAAGCTTATTGACGTTGTTGTTGTGGTATTCAGTCCTAAGACTGTTCTGATTCAACCCTCCATGCTAACCTATATGGCGCAAACCTTTTCATTTCCTTATAACTAGCACAACCCACAATCTCCCTAATCTAATTAGCATATTCCATCCTTGTCCTCCCTCTTCTGTTCTTACCCCACACACTATAATGCTAATTTTACAAGACCCTCGTGTCTTAAAAGGTGGCCTATTAATCTATACCTTCTCTTAGTCAACGTCCTCCATATTGTTCGCTTTTCCCCTATTCTGTTTAGAACTTCCTTGTTAGTGATTCTATCCACCCATCTGATTTTGAGCATTCGCCTTGACGCTTATTAACGCTATATCATAATTTTTTATTGAGTTTATACCAAATATTCAAATATTTACCGAAATTCTTTAGATCTTATAGTATACTATAATTAACTATTTGTCGGTTTCAATACCTATCAGTAATTAATTCAACAAACTGTTAATGACAATTGCTCGTGTCCTAAAATATTAATATAGAACATGTAACAACGGAATAGTACATATCACAGCCTGAACTGTTCTCTACACAAAACTATAGTCACCATGTATCTGTACACCTTCGCGCCATTGA
This sequence comes from Eucriotettix oculatus, assembly GCA_034510155.1. Taxonomy (NCBI): domain Eukaryota; kingdom Metazoa; phylum Arthropoda; class Insecta; order Orthoptera; family Tetrigidae; genus Eucriotettix; species Eucriotettix oculatus. The sequence continues at coordinate 99,399,308 of CM067377.1, forward strand.
TGAACCCAGCTAAAAATTCAGGGTTTTGCATCTTAACCTACAATTTTAAATCTATTTTATCTTCATTCCAGTGCTTTACGTTCTTTCCGCGTAGGTTGTCTTTCATAGGTCCAAATATATTGACGTCAGATGAGGCTAAATCAGGGCTGTTGATCCGCTTCAAATACAAGCGAAGGTCATCGCACATTTCCACTCATCTCCTTCTATGACCGACAGACAGTTGTCGTGAACCCACTCAATACACACTTTGCGATATCCCATGTCAGCTGATGTTTCTTGGACAAACTGATGTGAGACGTTGGCACTCTAGCGCCAGTCTCCTCGAATCACTTCATCAGCACGTCCTTTGTTGGCATCTGTGACAGTTTTTGCGTAATGTCCGTTACTACGTTACCAAAATTCTTCACCCAACACTGCACATTGCTGATGCCCTTGAAATCTCTGTATTTTCTTACATCCACTACCTTTGTCACCAAAAATTCAATTATGATATTTCGTTTGACCTCCAAATCCACGGAGCGTATCAGTCAATAAGAAAAATAGAACTCTTTATCCAGTAGCTGTTATATAAATAAATTTATAGTGACGGAGGCATTACTTTTTGTTCCCCATTCATATGTTTTATTTAGACAGTTACTGTTATTAAAGTACGAAAATTATAAATGTGAGACAATATATTAATAGAATAAATTATTGTTAATAAAGACTAAGTTAGAGGAATAACGATAGCACAAGTATTCATATGTATATTTGACAAAATTTACTAACACTCGTAACAAATTTGAATACATAACTTAGGAAAAGTGAGAGAGTATTATTTGTTTGATATTATAGTTTTATTTGCATCTTCATTACTTTAGAAAGTAATAACTGATGCTAATTTTCCAAGAAAGTGTTAGGAACGTAAAACTGCAAATTGGAAAGTTGAGTTGAGGTCTGCATGTATTAACAGGAAGCGACTGGTTGACCTGTGGACATTCTACCTTTAGGTCACCAATTGCTTCTCAGTGGAAATTACCAACTACTCACCTGACCGGTAACATTCAGTAAGAATTCTTCCTCCTTCAGAGTCTCTGTGAACGTAATACTATTGGATTAACTTAAAATATAGAACTCGTTAATCACATATCGTACTTTATTTTGTAAAATAGTATTTGGCTTATTTTCGTCGTTGAAATATTTATCCAAATATAAAATGGAATTATGGAAGCGAAATGTAGATTTTTTCACTATGGTTGTAATATAACATAATTGTCTACATAACACTAAATAGGTAATTGATGTTTTTCAACTATATACAAATTTGTAGTATGAAACAGAGGGAGCGGAGGAGAGTGAAGAATGTTGGGGATCTTTGGAGAGAGGTTGGAGGTGGAAATGTTATATCTTTGTATAAATTTTTTTGGATGTAATTCAAAATAAACATTTTTTATATGATTTCATGAAAATAATTTTATTTTACGTAAACAGAATCTAGCACGTCATCGGAAGCTAATAATTCGCAATTCATTGACATCAACTGTGCAACATATTAAAATCATCGAGGAGAACGATAACTGAAATTACATTCATCACATGTTTCTATCAAATTTGTCTATTACATAAAGGAATACGAAGTGTTTTCAATTATATTTCCAAACTTACTACCGCTCCTTGTAGACATTGAATATTTCGAAATTTGTAACTTTTTACCATTCACACAACATTGGTGTCAACTGTCAGAAGTTAAACTCATCAATTTAACGATTCCATTCCGTTAATCAATAACGGCCTAATTATCTTTAAATTAAAGCCTATTTTTATTATATATAGTTATTTAATGATTATGTTTTCGATTCCAACATAGTATAGATAATGTGTTCTTTATCTTTACATTTATTCGCAAATTGTTAAGAACTTAAATTTTTCAGCCAATACGACCATGTTTCTTTCTTTCATTAACTAAACGTTGATTCATTGTCCTACTACTGAATTGGAGAAAACAACGCAAAGTGTGAGAATAATTTAGGATGATGAAAGTTAAATCACAATTCAGTTAAATTAATGAAACAATAACAGAAATTGATGAGAAAACATTTAAGTGCTAATAATTCATTTATACATTAATTTTTTCACTCAAAATGTGAAATTATCTGTTTCCGTTTTTTTCAGTTCTATTGAATGAATATATGTTCTTATTGTCCCAGGATCCACGATATCATCAATCCATGTAGATCTTAACACTGAATATTTCCCGTCTTTATCATTATTTTATTTGTATTTGCGACGTTCATTTTCTGTAGTAACGGCTTGTTCTCGTTTCCTACTTTGCCTGAATATATTCTGCACGCAAAGTACTTAGAAAATAGAGATTCAGTTTTATCGTCCATCATTATGCATATCTATGCACCTTTTAGAGCGTCCAGATTTCTCACGCAAGTAGTTATTACGTTCATTAAAGAATGAGATGATGTTAGCATCCTCTAATTTGGTTTGTAAGTGCTGCATGAGGAACGGGTTGTTGCACTCTGAACCATCGTCCAATCGTTTCCTCTCCTTTCACGACGGACACAACAAGCTTTCCACCAGACGCGTCATTGGAGAACGCGGCGTCTAGTTCTATCTGCCTTTTAAGGTACAATAATATCTCTCATTCTGTAGAAACAGTAAATTTTTACAAAGAACGGATGTAAAGCGTTATTGGACAGGATGTTTCTCATGTAAGAAAATCGAAATCAGAATAATAATCTCCTGAAACAGCCGTAAATAAATCGACACAATTTTCATATAAAACATTAAAGAATTAGGGAAAATTTTCATACACATTAAAAGAAAGATTGTCCTTTTCATCCTAACTCCCTCAGGCAGTCCCTTGTGCAGTCACAAGGAAAAATTTTAGCCACCGGATATAAACGAGTTTCTTCACATATTTTTTTCATTAGTTACACAGTTAGCTGTTTCCAATTATCTACGCGTAGCTTCCGACTTGACGGAATCAACTTTTTCTTGAATTAGAAACGGATGCCATTTATTTACGAGATTGACGCTTATAGTCGGTAAAAACCCTCTTCCGTTTTGTGTGAAGAAATGTTGGTCACAATGCCAAAGGCGTGCACACGCACAAAGTACTTCGTAGAGCTTCAAAATTTCCCTCACGCATTTTTAGCGTATTACATTATTTTGATTACAAATGTATTATTTAGAGGAGCTTTCGGCACATGCTGTAAGTCGTGTAAAAATAAAACGACAAAATTAATTGAAACGCCACAAAAATGATATATTGTAAAAACGTTAGTTTGATCATTACTTGTCTCACATACACATATGTACGATACGTGAGATGTATGTTGCTGAATGTGATTGGTAAGCACACGGATGTTGATTTTGTCAGCTTGTGAATTCCGAAGTTGACAAGTGCCTTGTTTCAGTGGAAACATGCTGGAAACATGGGCAATCCACGTCAAGAATATAAATTTAGGCATTTTAATAGTATATAAAACTATGTTAGATTTATCAAAATGAAGGCATGTGCAATAGATTATAAGATTTAAAAACAGATTATTGCATCTAGAAAGTGTTCTAATTGTAAGCTTAATTATTTCGATCCTCCAATTGCAATGACGTATCAAATAAAGGGATAAAAATAAGCGAAGTAACCATTTTCATTGTGTTGATGTCGAGATGCTGCATTAATGATCTGAGAGAAATCTTAACTGTATTCTTTGCACTCTTAGACTATACTGTCCTATAACCGTTTTCTCCTTAACTGAAATGTCCCGTTTTACATGCCACTCTCTCAATATCTGACTGTTGCAATTCTCAATTGTCTAACATATTCACCTAGCGTCCTAGAATCGACCTCTCACTTCCTTTTCCCCGTATTGCTGTTTATCAGAGCATATTTCCCATATGCTCCTCTTGACACTGCAAACATTTACCACAGTTGACTGTTTTGAATATTAACGAAAATGATCAAACGTCACGTATTCGACGGAACTCTAGACTTTGTCTCGTCATACAGTCGAAAACTGCCTGAACGAAGCAAGTAAAATTCCTTTGTTTCGAAATAAATACTAGAAATATCCTAAACTGTCCCACTCTGGTAAACTACTGATATTTGGCCTGACACTAAGTTTCGGGTATTTATAGAGTTTAGGATGCATATCTTTTTTTTATTACTTGTTTCAACTACAAAGTCAAGAACGACTGTGAACGATTTGGGGAACTTACATTCTTTTTATCATTTTATTTTGAGTCGCATCAACTGCTAATGGTTATTAGCGACTACGGTAGGGGGAACTCGTTTCGCTTTAGTTTCACAACTTGAAAATACACACACATGCCAGGATTCGAACCCGGGACCTCTGGTATGCGAGGCAGCAACGCTAACCTCTACACCAATTATATCTTTGTAAGGGTATCTTAGTAAGGTTTCTCAAAGAGGACAAACATCCAAGTTCATGCTAGGATTCGAACCCGGAACCTCTGTGATGCGAGACAGTTCCGCTATCCACTAGGCCACGAAGCAAATCTTTAAAATAAGGGTAAGGGGGCAAATGTATTTTATCATTTGAGACTGCGTGAAATGTGTATTTCTCGTTAGACACCTATGAATTGCTGGAAAAATTTGCATTTGTATCAAAGCAACAATAATTTTGCAAAATAACTTTTCAGTGTTTTCATCTGTACATCTTCAAACCTGGGAATTGTTACTGTATCTATGTGGTTTAAGGCAGCTAGCAGGTTAATTTGATTCGCACATTTTTTTTCACAAATGGAGGATAAGAAGCGCAATGGATAAATTCAAATATAACTTTAATTATTATTCTATTTGGCAATATCCGTACCATAGCTGTATTGTTCACGGTTTGTCTATAAAAAAATCGCCTAACTAGGGCAATCATTTTTACTCACCCTGTAAAGTCTGGTAGTAAACCATGCTACACGAAACTTTACGTGAGATAACAATCGGTTTTGCCATTACAGTAATAATAGTATTGATATCCTGGCCCTGCCTGCTTGAAAGTTTGTCTATATATTTCTTGAAGATAAAATGGAAGGAGCATGTCGTAAAACAGAGAAAATATTTTTCTTTGAATTTTCCATTATTCCTGGGTTTGTGTCTTACGTAAGAGGATCATTGAATTATGAATTACACAGTCATATTAGGCTTTTTAAGTGATAAATATTATTGTAACAGGGTATATTTTTAAACAGTTAGGAGTTACTTACAATAAGTCCCATGATTCCGTTCGTGTTTTATGTAGTTTTGTGTACATGATCGCCGAAAGCGAGTCTATGATCGAAGATTACGCCGAAGTTTTACCAATTGTTAAAGAGAAAAATCAGTTATGTTTGCACCACTGAGATTAGCTCAGAAAACCATGACGTATAAAAATGGCTTTGTTTATAACCTCTAACATCCACCTAACGATGGCGCGTGCGCTTGAAGTTTTCTCATAAGTTCGCCAATGTTCAGTGATTTTGTCTTACTTTCTGAAGGTGAGAAACCGATAAATTATTTTCTAGAATGAGTTTAAAGTATGGTGAAAGTTGTGCGAACCACGAAAAATTTTATAACAGAGTAGAACTGTTTAAAAACGCTCGTACCCCAGCGACATTCTGCCCGGCCAGTTCAAGTGAAACCCGTAGTGACGCCATTTTTCCAGAATACTGACATATTACTGTTGATATAATAAAAGAAGTTGCAATAAGTGTTGGCACAGTTCATAACGTTATAAGTAAAACGTTCAAGTACGAGTATAGTAATAAGTTGAAGATCGTCCCGCCAAACTGAATCAAGAAACCATTGAAAAAAATGGTCTGGGAGATTTTACCGCATCCTCCCTAGAGTCCAGATTTGTTTTACACGCGCAAGGAAGTTAGGTTTCGTAGAAAAAAGATCAGCAACAACGAGGTCAGAGAATTTGGGGTTCAAAAGACATACGTCCTGCATAAAAAAAACTAAATTATCGTTGGAAAAAGACTATTAATACCTGTGGGGATTATATTGATAAGTAGAAAAAGTCTCATTTTGTGAAAATATAAAGCTTTTCTAGATCAATCTGTCTCTTTAATTATTGGAAAACCCCCGTACTTCCGTTGTCATCGTGTAATTGTACTTGAAATTAGTTTGTTTACGTGTGCAGGGAAATGAACGAGCGCATTTTATAATGTTAGATAAAGATTGTCTAGTTCTTATGAAGAGCTACTCAGTCAGAGTTTGAATTTATTTTTCTCTAAAATTTTAGATCAAGCGCGGAAAAAAGATTTGCATTTATATGGCTGGTAATATCATTAAAGAATGTCATTAGATATTTTCCATGATTAGATCCTTACGGCACACACGATTGAATGAAGAAATTTTCCGAGTGAAGACCATTCTTGATAGGATCTCATAGGGTTAATGGTGCTGTAACAAATTAAAAAATTAGTTTCATTTTTGTTAGTATTTTATGGCTACCGTAGATGTTAGTTTATTGAGAAATTTGTTATTATATAATTTCGATAATTTTTAATTGGTGCAAAAAGAAGCGTGATTGGTCTGTAATTCGATGTCTATTGGACATATATTTACGGCCATCTTTAGTGCATTGATATAAGGACTAATGAAAATTTAGAGCAACATCAATAGAACCAGTTTCATGGGGAATTAGAGAAAGTCTGACATTGAACCATCTAAGAGCTTGTAATCTTGCGAGACTTGCCCCGGCAATTAAGTCACTAATCTAAAACGAAGCAAGTGAAAAGTTCCTTTACTATCAATCGTAAATTATTCGATTTGAACGTTATATTAATGTAAAAGTCCAATGAATCTCAAAACAAGTTCGAAACGGCCTGCATGATACAATTTCTTTTCTGAATTTTAAAGAGTTAAACTGCCAAATATTGTTGTTGGACGCAAATAAACGTTGAAGATAAAGATAAATTCATTCTGTACTAAAGTCATTCATTAAATGTATTTTATATTACATTTGAATAGAATTATAGTTAACATTTAAATATATCATTACATGGAAAAGAAAACTTTTTAATATCCTTAAGACAAAAATTACCTGTAAATTAGGTATTGTGTCTCTGACGAATACGTTTCTAATGCCTTATTTAGGATGCATATATTTAATTTATTTTCTAATACGTTTAAATTTTAGAAACGTTTTCATTATTCATATAGTGTCTGTTTCTTGAACACCTTCTATGTTTTCAGCTACTTTTCAGAAATTTTTACCAAAAAATTTAAATAGTGTTTCAATAACGTTGTTATTAGGAAATCTCTGTCCAATTGTATTTCTGTAGTTACTTCCAGATTTTATATTGCAACGCTTCTCAATTTTTTCTTTCTGCAATAGCTGCTATAATGTTACATTTAATTTTTATATTTTCTTTCCAAACTACTTTTTATACGAAGCATTTTCAGAAAGTAAGTATACTAGATTTTTTAATCTTTTCGTAAAACGGTAAAACAACTATTACCGGGATTTGGTGGTATTGAAATCAAAGGCAAGCGGCGTGATGGAAGTCGTAGTTTACAGACAGAAGTAATAAAACCCAGACATCATGGTGCCTGGGGTCTTTCCCAACTATGGTGAGATTTTGAGGCATCGGGTAGTGTTTTCCCCCAAAATCGTTGGTAGATAAGGGGCAAACGGTTCCTCCCAGAGAGGACAGACAATAAATTTAATTGGTGAATATCGAGCCCCGCCTCCGGCGGAATATAAACTAAAGAAGTGGGGAAGAATTATTAAAAACCCCTGCAGAGTGATTGAGGAGACGAGGCGTTGGAGGACGGAGAAGAATTTATGATTAACAACGTCATTTGCATACGCTTGGCCTCCGATGAGGGTTGACGTATTCATCTTTAATAGTAGGTATTTGAGAGATACTTGTGCTGGGTTGTGTGTCAACTTTGAACCCTTTGTGACCTTCTGATTATCCTTTATTTGATAGTTTCTTCTGTTATCTTTTTTGTGCATCGTTTAATCGCTTCATCTGCTTTCAGCCTTTGCCTTCGATTTTCTTCTCTCTATTTCTTCTTTTTCTTCTAACCGATTCTTAAAGTGTGAAGGGGTTATTCTTTCTGATTTAATTAAAAGTATTTTCCTTCTATCTTCTTTTTCCTTGAGATTTCGAAGCGGTAAAATTGAATTAATTCCAGTAATATGTATCTTGCAATTTAAGTTTCCCGTGTTTAGAATGGCTAAATTTCCTTTTTGTAAATCTATTCCAAATGGTACATCTCTTGTATCCTTCAAAGTATTAGCCATAGCTTCATTTAAAATAACTAACAAAATCAGCCGTAACTCACTTGGTAAAACTAGAAAAGATCAAATTTTTGTAAAAATACAAAATCTAATATCATTATTTCTATAGTGAAAATAAGCATTAACCAAAGAACCGTGGAATAAAACGACATATAAATGGCCATTCAAGAACAGAAGGCCTATGCAGTGCTGCGTACTCTTTGCCTCACACTTAGTGTTTTTATAAAATCGTCTCTTGACGCCTTCACCGTGCAGACACTAAAGCCGAAATGGCCTAAAATTGTAGATTAAAAATTGTTATTTTAAATGGTATGTGACACAAAAATTAAGATTGCCTCGAAACCCTTTGGATTTAAGTTCTAATTATTACATACAGAAGTAACAAAAGTATAATGAATAAGAAGTTCTCGGGATTTCGCTCTTCTTATGTCACTTGTAAAATACAACGTTTCAATCTGAAGACGATGTCGGAGTTAGTTGTCGAAACGTTGTATTTTAAAAATGACATACCCCGGGAGAAATCCCGAGAACTTCTTATTCAGTCTATCCGCCGGGAACGGGAAAGCATCTATTCTCTAACAAAAGTATATTTCACCAAGTGAAATCCAAAAAAAAAGAAAAATAGATGACAATACGGCGTGTTTTTGGGCAGTGATAGGTACATTAAAATAGTACTAAAATGTTTCCATAAAGTCCTGCCAGCAATATTAAAATTCAGTGCGTACTCTTACCTTCCGTTACGTTACTTCAAAATTTTAGCTTAAAAGGAAATAGATTTAGGAAACGCCACGACAATTTGAGATGACAATTTTGTATCAGATCATCAAATAATAAAACTTATAAATGACAGCGGTTCCCTTTCAAGGTTTCCTTGTACGTTTGGACCATAGTAATTTCTCCCTCTTTCCAGGGCGCAAAATATCTTGTCCAATACCAATGTCTTTTCTTTACCGATTGTCCCCGTAGAATCTCCAACAATTAAAATTAAAGTTTAAAATAGTTGCTGATATGGACAACCAATAATTTAGTCTGGTCAGTTGATAAAAATTTTAATTGTAAAAATATTAATTAATATTTTTTTAATTTCACCAAAAATAATTAATGATATATAAAAACAAAATTAACTCCGCACATTTTGATCCCATTTTAGTACATTACAACGTAAACACGTTAAAATTTCGTTATATATGTATTAGATCAGTAGTTGGAGAACGACTGAGGAATGAGGAGAGGTCCTAGTATATAAATTATATTCGTTCAAAAATGTTTGAAAATAATCCCCAAGAAATAAATTCGCAGATGTAGGGAATTAGCAGTTCACCAAATAAGTTGTTCTTCAAGGAAGTCACATTTATTTCAATAAAAATAATTTTTATAAAAGTTGTATGGACAGAAATAGTCAGAAAGTAAAAATGCCGTTATAATGAAAGGTTGTGATAATCAAGTACTGATTCTATAAGACCACTGAAACAGATTTTTAAAATTAAAGAATTTAATTGCAACAAAAAGTTTTGGTAATATGTCGGTAGAAACGAAACGTGTTTCTAGCCTGACCAAAGGCTCTTTCCCTGTAGTGAGCATCGCTGTGACCATTACTGACCCCGGAGAAAGCTTTCATTGTGACCTTGTCCGCCCTGAGGCGACGCAAGGTCATGAGCAACTTTAATAGTCCTTCGAAAGCAGAGAAACCGAGCTGCAGGCCTCCCTGGTGGTTACTTTCCTGTCACGTCTTCGTATGAGCCACAGAGAAACTCTACGAGTAAGCGGCATTCCGGTGTTTCGTGACTTACGATCCTGCTCACTACTTGAAAACTGTGACAAACAAGGGAGTCCCCCCACAATTTAGCATCAATTTCCAAGCTGCGAAAAACAGGAGTTTTATTACGTCTGTTTCTATGCATCTTGAAAGCTGCCCACTTAGAAACACAGATTTCAGTGCAAAAAATATTTTGACACATTTATACTTAAGAAAACAAATTAATTCGACAATAATCTCTTGGTTAACGTGTGATTTAATGGGAATAAATACTTGATGGGCAAACACCGACAAAGTTCGTTTGTGTTTAAACTTCAAATTGACCAGGTTGATGATTGACGGGATCATAACCGTGTCTAAGTTTCTCTGTGTACTCTCCTTAAGTTTTAAAATATTTATTTATTATTGCAAACTTTTATCCTACGATATTACAGCCACCTTAAGTGAGTCTAAAAGTCCCGATGCAGTAAGAGAGTGAAAAAGATTCAGAGTAATTAAATTAGATTAAAATTCTCCAGATACCCGAGAGGCAGTTACACGCCGTGAGTAAAGAAATAAAAAATAGGCTTTTACTCTTAAAGGATTTAAAAATTATCCCAGTACTATGTTAAATTTCGGTTATAAAGACTGCCTTAAATTATGATCATTACAATATTATTTTAAAAAATTGGGGGGTACATATTAGAATCTTGTACATTAAACACAGGAGATTTAGAATTTTTACATTTTCTTAAATAATTATCAAAAATACTTTTTCTATAGATGAATTTCTGGCTTTTTAAAAAACAATTTAGGCTATAACTTCTGAAGAATTGTAAGAAACCAAAATCTCTGTGTAAGAAACTGTACAGGAGTAGTGCAGTTGTATATATCATTCGTGTAACAAGGTTGGAAGATGATCCCTGCCATAGGGTGACTGAAACGTTCTGGTCCAAACTTTTACCATACAGGCTCTTGTTCCAAGGGCAGTTGATATGGAAAAATAAACCTTTATTTCTAAATATGAAGGCTGTGGGATGAAAATGTTATTTTCAAATTAATCCTGTCCATTAATTTTGTAGTAATCTTCGTAATAATTTTATAAATATATTTCATAAATATACCGCGCGCAAAGTATTCACCTCACGTCTATTACATATTTTTTATTAATCCCTGTATCTTTGCTAAATAATATGACAACATCAAAGATGAATTAGTCCTGACTTATACAGGATAATTTCGAACTCGTTGAAGTAATGCGTGGACCATACGAAATAATAGGAACGCACTCCTGATTTCCAGTAAATAAGGAAAAAAACTGTGTAATTAATACGTTATATTGTAAGACGACCTGACTTTAATATCCGATGTAAACTCAAGAAAACTCTCCGAATCACTTAAACTAAGGATCTCAAAACCTGTAACCGGCGCTTAAAGCTTTTAGGTTAGAATGTTGTCGGAAGCCAAAAATTTCTATATTTATAGATATGGAGGAGGCATTTAATAAGATTTAATTCTGTTAAAAATGATAAATTTTAGCAAATCACTTTATTGGTAGCTATTGACTGTGTCTACTATTGAGAAACTATTTTCCCTTATTGAAAGAAATATGTAAACGTTTTATGGTAGTAGCTCAATATTATCATTGTGGCGACGATATGGGTTTTCTTTTTCCGTGATTGCCCATGAGTTTTGTGTTTGTGTTTAGTAAAAGGTCATCTTAAAAACACGTAGAACATTTTTTGTCTGAATTTCGGTACCTAGGAAATTCTCAGTTTCACCTTTATAATCTGTGATGATTTTTATTCCTTTCCTATTTATCCACTTTGAGTTAGATGAGATACGCGCAGAAACACTTTTATCATATAGGAAGTACTAGACGAACGAAGGAGGAAACCCAGTCTAGAGTGTTAAAATCGACACGTCAATACTGGCGATTAAAATGAAAATATTTTAGGCTAAGCAATACGGAAGTTGTTGACGAAGCTCTCGCCAGCAAACCGGTGACCTGAGTTACAACGTTTAGACGGACTATTTTGATTGTAAGACGATGCGCTTCACGGGAGAGAGATTTTCCCACGAAGGCAGGTGACTGTCGAAAGTGGCGCGAAACGTCCATCCTGTCAACCAATTAACAAACCGACCGACCGAAGAAAGTGACGTCCGTCCGCTGAAGACTACGCCCCAGGACAAGGACGTCGGGACAAGTTTGCAGTCAATCCGCTTTCTGCGAACCTGCATCCATCGACACACTATGTGGAACAGAAGCGACATGAAGGTCGCCAGAGTGCTTCGATACTTTCAGAAACCGCTTCTAGCACTGCCATCACTAATCCCACTATATCAATGCAATAACTTCCTCAATGGTTAAATTGTTTTATATAACTCGACATAAAGCCAAGGTAGTAAAAATACATTGATGGTTTATTTTTAATAATTTATGAAAATCAAATAGAAGAATTATTATAAAATACTAATAATGTGCACACAAAAATAAATTTCACTTATGAAGCTGAATAATAAAATTAACTACTTAGATAGAATAATTATTAGTGATAACAACAAACTTGACCATGACAACTGATACATTAATCAATTATTTCTCTAACAATTCATTTTCCCATACAAGGAATGTTGCAAATAATCTAATACATTGATCTTTAAAATTAACAGACAAGCCATTCACAATCTAAATCAAAACAACTATATATGATATATTACTAGATAATTTTATCCCAAAAAATTGATAAATACTTTATGGTATTCTAATAAAAATAATGGTAAGATAAACAAACATGATAATAATATAAATAAGAAAGTGGGAAAAGTTATCAACAAATTGAACATACTAATAATCTTAAAATTAAACACAAACAGAATATCACACATTATTTTAAACCAATAGATTATAAAATACCTAAGTTAAATAATACAGATGATAATGTAAAAGTAGTTATACAAGGAACAAAACAACACAGATAATAGTACATTGAAACCTTAACATCAAAGATTGTAAAACGTTTTTAAAATAATGGTATTAATAAAATAAAATTTAGATTAAAGCGAGAAAGCAAGATAAGAAATTATTTAACTAAACTAAAAGACAAAATTCCTATAAAAGAACAAAATAATGTAATATATAAAATTAATTGTAAAGATTGTAATTAAAATTATATTGGACATACAGACACTAATCTAAATACTAGAATATGTTGTTGTGGTATTGTCTCAAGACTGGTCTGATGCAACCCTCCATGCTAAATTATCTTGCGCAAAACTTTTCATAACCTCATAACTAGCACATCTCACATCCTCCCTTATATGTTTAGCGTATTTCATCCTCGACCTCCCTATTCTGTCCTTACCCCACACACTTCCCTCTAATGCTAATTTTACAACACCCTCGTGTCTTAAAACATGGCCTATTAATCTATCCCTTCTCATGGTCAACTTCCTCCACATTGTCTGCTGTCCCCCTATTCTGTTTAAAACTTCCTTATTAGTGATTCTAACCACCCGTCTGATTTTCAGCATTCTCCTATAGCACCACATTTCAAAGGCTTATATTGTTTTCATTTCTGCAACTCCTACCATCCTCGTTTGGCATCAAAATAACGACACACTACATACGAACACTTTTAGCAACGAATATTCAGTATTATATTACCCGCAAGTATATTCCTCTTTTCCTCGAATCCTTCCTTGCCTGTGCTATCCTAGTTATTACGGTAGTTAATTTTGCTTCCCAAGTAGCAGAATTCCTTAACTTCCTTCAAAATATCCCTTCCCAATCAAACACACTTTGTTGTTCCATTATTTCCCATACTGCACTCCATTCCCTTGGTTTTCCCTCTATTTATCCTCATATTGAACTCTTTCTCCGGGAACACGTTCATACCATTTATTATGGCTTCCAAATCTTCCCCTAATACTACAATATATAACCATAAAAATAATGCTAAGATCAATACTAAAACAAATGCTGCCTTGTTACTACACCATTTAAACTAAAAACACAATGTAGGTTATGATAATGTTAAAATTATACATAAAAATATGTAATTAAAAGAAAGCTACTAGAATCTAAATATGTTTTCAAAAACGATAATGGTATGAATTACAAAAAGGAAAGTAAAGAAATATCTAAACACTACGCCAAAGTTTTAGAGTAATTAAAACATTTTTGGAGTTATAATTAAAATTTATTGTTTTGGAATTTGAGTCATCAAATCTCGTTCTACAAGATTGGAGTTGAATATTACGATTAATACCAACATATTTAACGATTTTAATACCAACGTGGCTTAAATTTAACCAGATCTGGACTCATTAGAAAAAAATTTTCGACTACACATTTTTGCCGACTGTGCTTGGTTTAACACATGATAAATGCTCTGTGTAAGCCAGCATAATCTGGAATCATGCGCAATCCATGAGGATGTTTAGAAATTATATATTTACTAAATTATGTGACAAATCAGGGTATGTACAATAGTTTTAAGATTTTAATCATGAAAATCCTAATTTGTTTCTATATTGTTATATATTTAAAAATATTCCATATAAATAAATATTCATAATGTTTAAAAAATAATTGTATTTGAATTTTGTAGATGACTATGGCAATGCTGAAAGCTCCTGAAAAACGAATAAATTTGAAATCAAAATTAAACTATAGTTTTGATTAACATAGGGAAATTACTATTATCATACAAATTATACTGAAAATATATTAAAATTATGGGCACGTCTCAACCCGAGTTCGTTACACGTTTAATACAATACGTTAGTTAAATCACTAGCTTTTTCAAGACCATATCACGATAATTTCACTGTGTTTGAAACGAGTTTAGAGGTCGCGGTTTATTTATCTGTATATATTTTAGTATACTTGACTTTACGAGGCTCGTTTAAAACTAACATTTAAAATGAAATATATTTTAATTTACGAAGAGCTAGATCCAAAATTTGAAAGACGCCGCGTTCTTCTTGACTAATAAGGTCGATACTGAAAAATCGTTCGTCATTGGTTTTACGTGTGATAACAAGATGAGGGAGAATGAGAGGAGAAATGCATGCGAGCGTTTAATCTTTCTTCCTTTATTGTGTCCCTAAGAAATATGTTTAGCAATTTTCAGCATCGAAAAACACCAATGTCAAGATAGGCATGAAGAGAGGAGAGAGAAAATGAAAAGACGCAGAGAAAGAGAGCAGAGAGAGCGCAGAGAGGGCAGAGAGAGGGAGGGGGAGAGCAGAGAGTGGGGGAGAGCAGAGAGAGGGAGGAGGAGAAAGAGAGAGTGATGGAGGGAGGGAGATATCAGAGAGAGAGAGCAGAGAGGGTTGAGAGCAGAGAGAGGGAGGGGGAGAGGGAGGGAGTGATGGAGCAGAGAGAGAGATAGGAGGAGAGAGAGCAGAGATTTGTTCTATAGACTGAATGAAATTTTTTCTAACTTAGTACCATCAATCTTGAATGGGATGGATAGAATTGGGAAGTTGAAGGTCAAATCTAATTATTTATTATAAATGAAATAGTAAAGTTAATCTGATTTAATTTGAATAAATAAGTCATAAACATCTTTCATGATTATTTTTAATCTTTGTCAGTGTTGAGGCAAGCTTTGTGGGGAACCTTGTCCTATTCCTGAGACATTACTTATAGCGGTGGTTTCCTGTTCTCTTACACCGTTAGGATGACGAGAGCGATAAACTCCTTTGCGAACTTAACAGCGGGAGCTCTACAATGTGTTCGGTGATTGTGTTGAAATTGAGATAACCGCATACACACACAATCACAAACATCTACCTTCTCGCCGAAATTCGGATCCGGAACCTCTGTGATGCGAGGAAATGACGCTGACCACTATATAACAACAGGTCGGCTATAATCTCTATTTCCTAAGTGATTTATAGCTTAATTATTCCTAAAACAAATTGAATCATTTCTGTGATTTATTTCTGTTTTGAATCCGTTGTTATTCTGACATTCATCCCCGTTTATCTTCTGTTTGTGGTAGAATATTCCTTTTATCTTACGTCACTCTTGTTCCACTTATTTTCATCAAGCTCCTCCTAGGTAAATTTCGGCTGATGTTAGTGCCAATCTGTAGCCAGGTATTGATTAGCACTCGTCGGTTATCTGGTTCATCGGTTTCCCAATATCCGGACTGCGATAGAGATCAAAATGTTTCTAACCTCCTGCTAGTAAGTACCTTGTTGTACAGGGAGCGGCAGAACCAATTAAGCAGTATAAATCTGGGTATATGGAGAAAAAATTTTCTATTTTCGAATATCATTTTATGCTCATTCATCTTTGAAAATAATGTCCTCAAGATGGCAGTCAATTAGCAGCCATACACTTTGGAGCTTTAAACGTCTGGTTGACATGGCGCTCACTTCTGCAATAATCCTTTCGCTTAGCTCTGGTAGAATGGGAGCGCGCCATTAAAATACTTTTTTCTTCAGATATCCCCAATGAAAGACATCAAAAATACTTAAAATCTGGTGACTGCCACGTCAAACAGAGGAGACGTCCAGGAATTTTTTTTTGTTTATTGTCACATCAACCAACGTGGTTATTAGTGACCACGTTCACTTTACAATTACTCCTGTACTTATAATAATAATAATAATATATACAATATAATAATTTATAATGATAAATAGGGGTACAAAACTAACTACTAGTGATACATTACATATTATTGAATAGGTTCAAGTCTTTTAAATAATTTAATATGGGTTTTATAAATCTAGGGTGATTGAGACATTCCTTGTAATCGTGCAGGATTCCATATTCTCTTCTTTTTTGCAGCATGTACGCACATTCATTTATTAGGTGTCGGGTGGTGTATTAAGAGTTACATTTCTCGCAGGTTATTGGATTGGATTAGGTCATTAAATTCCCGTGAGAGAGTCATAAAAAAAACATGTAGCCTGTTACCCAAAAAAACGGGCGCTGCGGATCTGACAGGCGCTGTGGGAGTTTTCTCGCAGGCGCTTCAGCCCAGAGTGACTGCGGGGCTCACCTGATCATGTCGGGAATGCCTTGCACTCTCTCGGGGTACTTTTTTATCAAAGTTCTCATATGCCGAGACACCTTCACCTATTTTATGAGGTATATGTACCGGGGTCAAAGACCTTGGGCATATGGCAAGAGCTGTTCGCTGATCCCATTGGATCAGTCGTCCAACTGCCTCCTGAAACTGGTGGAGACACGGAGAAGGGAATGCTGCGTCCCCACAGCAAACTCGTCTCCCGTCATTCGGAAGGGCGTGAGAATAGTACCCAATGCCCGACCTACCTGATGCAGGTTTTCTAGGGTTTTCCCTGCATCTCTTTAGGTGAAACACCGGGTAGGATCCTTAAACCATAGCTTGGGTTACCCTGGGCTACCTTGCTCTACCTTCCGCATCCCCCCTTTTTCAATTCCCTTCCTATGCTATTAAAGGGGAGTTGCCTGTTTCAGGATCACCCTCATGTAGCCTGTTACCCAAAAAAAAATCTAGAATGGCCAATTCTTAGACGGGTGAATACTCTTTGAAATCCTCTGTTAAATTGTATTGGTTTAGCTGTATTTCGTAGATACTGTTCCTTATTTCATGGAGTTTAGTCTGTTTATTTATCCATTCATTGTTCCAATTATCCTTGATTTTGGCTTTTAGAGCCTTTATTACGTTCTTGTGGGACACTGGCAGGTTAGTTGGGTTTATGCTGGACAATGCAGATTTAGCTGCGGCATCAGCTGCTTCGTTACCTGCGAAAGCAACGTGCGAGAGAATCCATACATACATCAGTTGTTTACCTGGGGATAGAATTTTGGAGTTTAAAGATATGATAAGGATATGATAAGGATTGATTCGATGACACTTCTTTAATCAGAGAAGATGTCGAACTTGGGGAGTTGTTTGAGTTCTGGATATCATTTAGAGCTGCTTTAATTCCAAATGAGATCGAAACCATGTCATGAGGTTTATATGCTTTTGTGGTCCCTTGTATCACATGCAGCACCATCAGGACTCTTTGATCCGCCCGTGTATTTGTGTATGCATTCATTGTATATTCTGAGATTTTTTCGGAAAAGAATTTCGTAAATTGGAAGGCTTGAGCAATTTTTGGGATATTCGGTGAGAGATGGCGGTTTTAGTATTTCAAGGGATTCATCAAAAGAACAAAATTGGACTTCAAGAGGATTGGGAATTGTTTCTGAGGGGATGTTTTGAATCCGGAGAGACATGGGTTTTGGGTATGAGAGTTCCTTGCTATACTTATTACGGATTGTTTCGATAACGTCCAGGAATTATTTCTCTGAGATCAGTAAGTGAAATTTGTGCCTTGTGGGCTGCAGCCCCGTCCTGTTGGAACTACAATTTCTCCAATCTCTCTTCTTCAACAATCTCTTCCATTCTACTCTGCAGAAATTCTTGCATCATTGTAACAAAACGCCTGGAATTCACGGTCACAGTCACGCCTTCCTACTCAAAGAAATTGTGACACGGCATATCGTTCGGGGTTTGTTTTCAATAACTCTGAAGTAGTGTTGGATGTCACATTCATTCGAGGAAGTCAACTGTCAGGATTTTGTCATAGTGCTAAATTATTACAAAGGCACCAACTTCACTCGAGAGAGCCATAGCGGAGAAAAAGGTTGCAGACAAACTTCATTAAAGTGTTTCGTGTAGCAGTAGCATAGTGCACAGTCAAGTCGACTGCTTGGAATATCCACATTAACTGGAAATAATTTTTAGATTAACTTTGTAATTTAAATAATTAATTGGGATGAAAGCATCCTGCTCTAATAAGCCTACAGGGCAATAATGGAACAACGTCCATCGTTCAGACACAACTTTCTGACATTTATTAAAATAAATAAATAAAAATACGGTCAAATATGTCCGAAAACAAATGTAATTAACATTTAGTTATTATAAATACAACGATTCATTCATCTTTCTCGTCTTCCTCAGGTAACTGGACACAAAATTATAAAAACAACATTAAATTTAAACACAATTTTTTTTAAAAATATACAAACTTTAATTTTCAATAAAGTATCATAAATAATGGACTTAAAGGTTAAATTGATTAATTTGAGCAATTTGGGGTCGTGGACCATCTCTAGCGACGGCTTCGGCTGATATAATGTATAACAAAGAGTGAGCTGTAATGAAGACAAATAATTAATTAGTGGTTAACGAAGAGAAAAATGGACATTACCAGTATCTTATTTCGTAAATTCATAATGGTAAATAATAATTGTATAATAATATGTAAATAATTGTCACAGTGGTCCCTAATGAGCAGGCGGTTGATGCTCAACGGAGGTCCAGGGTTCTAATCCTTGCACGGGCTGGGATGTTTGTGTTGTTTCAGAAACTTCTACTTGAATAAAAGTTCCCCTAACCGTACACAGTCGCTAATGACCTTGCAGTTGATGCGACTATAAGCCAATATTAAGAAAATTAAGAGTGAGTGCTTTACGCCGTTAAATGTTCTTAGTGGAAACTGAATCTACACAAAGATTAAACTATTACAACGAGAGAATCGAATATTTTATGTAAATTACATGTATTATCCTTTACATGTAGTGCATTTAGATTGCACCTGATAAGTAACATTTCACTCATCAGTCTTGAGAAGTAATTAATTTATTCGCGTAAAACTTCCTCATTTTGCCAATCAAATTTATGATTTTTAATATATATGTGTTTGGACGCAAGTGTGTCTCTTATGCGAGTTTTTATTGCTCTTTTCTATTTGCTGTGAATTACAATCTAAAGAATTAATTTTGTAGACAACATATTGTTATGTTTTGCAGGTACACATGGGAGCTATTTTAAAAAGTGAAGGAAGCCCAATATTAGCTGAAAATTTTAAATTCAGAAAAATATAGCTCCTATATATACATATATATCTTAATGAGTAATACATACATTTCATTTATTACTTTTATATTATTATTATTATTAGTAAGTCATTCGTCCTGAGACTGATTTTAGAGGAAATTCTTTATGAAAAACCTTTTCCTGTTGAAGGTTGATGATAAAAGAGACGATCACTTCGTAGTTATGTACCTTGCGAACGTGTCTTTGATAGTTCTGCTACTATGGGTTTCGTGATTTCGTGATTATGCTGAAAATAAAATAAAATAGATACCCATGCTCTCGCCGGGATTCAAACCCGGGACCTCTATGATGTTAGGCAACGACGTTACATATGTAATATATATTAGAACCAAATTATGCTTTTCTATGTTATTTTTGTAATACATGAGGTATTCAATTTTGAAGTATTTTATTAAAGAAATACGCAATCTTATAACTTATGCAAAACAATAAGCGCAATCTTTGAAAAAATTAGCTAATTCGTCTGAAATCAAAGTCCATATTTGTTGTGCATAATAATTTATGTTTAAGGTTTCAAATTTGTTTCCTTTGCTAAAATGCTATTGATAATCATTTATCATTTGTATGTTATAAATAATGTATAAAAAGATACAAACCTACCTAAATGTTACAAATATACAAATATTAGGGTCCGTGTTTTGAAATGTCTAGTATCAATTTTACATATATATATATATACTGTTTATCAGGTATTTTTGCACTTGAATTTTAGAATTTGTTTTTCATAACGCTTTAATTTTGCAATGTAATTTATCAAATATGTGATGATAATGGAAATTATTCTCTATTCATACTCTATTTAATATGTTTTTGATTGTTTGTCTAATATAAAAAGTGCTACCTTTAAAGAATTAGCGCAGAGCTTCCGGAGTTCGTTTACGTAATAAGTGGCAAATACCCAAGTTGGGGTATTATTCAATGGGAAGTGATTACATAAATACTCGAATATTCTTCCGCAACAATTAACCAGTTCACTGACATCGGTTGTTTTTTTTCTTTCCAGTCCAGTAATTTGTTTTTTCTTCCTAGTCAAATCTAGCGTATCATCGACAACTACGCGGATCGGGAGATCGGTAGATCCGTGAAATGGTCAGACAAAAACAAAATAAGGGTGGGGAAACGGAATTTTCTTCGTCATTTTGACGTTCACAGATGGCTGAGAGATACGTCGACCAGAGAGAGCGAACCTAATGGCCAGAATGTCACTTCTTCGTCGCCAAGTGTTGCGCCAGGTGAGCATTCAACGAAACAGCAGCATCAAGGCGCGTACAGTAACAGAACAGAGCTGTCACGCTGTCCAACTATTGAGATCAACTCTTTTCCCGTACATTTAATTACTGGCATTAAAATTCAAGGCGGCATGGCACTAAAGGAAATGACTGAAATCCAAATTTTCAATCGACAAATAAGAAAATAGTCTTCTAACTACATTCATCTCTCCTTTGAATTACTTCATTCTAACCTCCTGTGGTCTATCTGCTAGCGTCGTTGCCTCCCAATACATAGGTCCCGGGTTCTAATCCTGACATGGGCTTGTATGTTTGTGTCTTCACAATAACGAAGACTGGAAGTAATACTGCT
The DNA here is from genome assembly GCA_034510155.1 of Eucriotettix oculatus. Lineage (NCBI taxonomy): Eukaryota > Metazoa > Arthropoda > Insecta > Orthoptera > Tetrigidae > Eucriotettix > Eucriotettix oculatus. Next base: position 99,420,766 of record CM067377.1, read on the forward strand.
GGAGAATCGATAAGGGGCCAACCAAGACTGTGAGTTTGAACGATGAATCAGAGTGACAGTCCAGGGGTGAACCAGACTGACAGTCTTCAATTGCCTGCCGTAAGTCAGCGGTAGCAGTTGTCCATTTAAAACAACAGTTCAATCGGTTTGGCTAAAATAATGGCAATAATGTAAAAATTAGCGCCCATGGAGACAATAAAAATAGATACGAGCTTATAGAAATAGACAAACATTACAAAATAAAGAGAACTAATTAACAAATTTAGATACGCCGACGTTTGGAAGTAAAAAAATGACAAAATTTGAAACAATCGGAAAACATAGATATAATATCTATAATATCGTATTTATATAATCGCAATTGTCACTAAAATAACAGCGAAGCGTTGACGTTGGGTGAAAGAATGATTAAAACTCTCAAAAACTATACGTATTTATTTACTGCGTAAATTTCAACGTCAAATGCATTATGTTGTAACAAGCAGGGATTCAAGAAATTTCACGAAATGGTTGAAGTGCATCTGTGCAGAAAAAGGTTCCTATAATAAAATAATGGGTCCATATTAGAGTAATGTGATTCTGCCTTTATTTGAAGAGATCCATTATTGGGCTGAAAGTTCATTAGTGTAATAAATACGTTGATAGATATTTTAAATTGTTACTTCGCCTATTGTATGTCTTAGTTTGGTTATAAATCGCAACGAAATACTTGATATAGGGACAGGAATAAGAAATAAGTAAGCAATTATTAACATTTATTACGAGTATTTTAACTATTATATATGAAATATAAATAAGTCCCTACATAAAATTACTGCCCTAGTAAATTTAATTAAACGTCTTTTCAAAAATACTCTGGTCATGAGAATTTTCTCGTTTTATTGTATCTGACATTCGTTTTGCCTATCGGATATTATTGTACCGCTTATCCTACATAATTTTAAACTCCAAGTATATTAATTCAAATAATTACGGCTCAAGCACACGTGCCTTTTCCGTCAATGCAGAGTAAATTGACGACAATGAATGTGTAGCACGTGACGTAGTATGTGTCGGATATTGTTCACTTTCTGAACAATTTTTCCGAATCTCTATTTGTGGGATCCACTTTGACAGAAGACTGAAAAACAATTGTATGAAATTATGCAGTTATTGAGAAACCATCTTCCTCTGGGCCGCTATAGGCTCATTAACCCCTCAGCAACGGCAAACCCTTGGGAGCAGGTAGAAATTCTTCATCCTGGCCCCACAACTTTGGAGGCGGCGTTTGGGCGGGACTAAATACCCCCAAGATTGGCGCTTAAGACATCAAAATATCTATTTGTCAGTCCGCCATTCACACTCAATAATACTGACAGTTTGTGCTAATACTGACCTTCAGATTGGCCGTGTAAGGGCCCCTATATATGTTTACCATGCATTACTCCAACTTCGGAATATACCATGTACGATGACAGTCCGCAGTCTACCCGGTAGCCCAAGACAGAAAAAGAACAGTTACATTTTCAGTTCCATGTATCCAAATGCTCACATAACAGTTTATTTGTCTAATTTTCGGTATCATTTTGAAATTCCTTTTTTAAAATTTTATTTCTTCAACTAATTTCTCAAATACGAATATAATATTTAAATGGTAACTTCATTACTTTACATGAAAGCCTTTAAATTTTATTTTATTCAGGTAACCGAAATCACACACACACACATATATAATTTTGTTATAATATGGTATACTAAGACGAATTTATAATTTATTGTATTATATGAAAAAAACCATTTACACGAATTTTAATAAACCGAAATAATTTTTGGTGTTTTCTTTAGTGTAGCGCAGTAGGAAATCTTCCCAATTTAATTAATATTTTAGAAGGAATTAAATTCAGTAACAATGCTCGGAGAAAGGCAGACAAGAGGTGGAAAACCATGGATTAAATAAGGCAACAGACTGTTGCGAAATAATCGTGTCTGCGTGCTAGGTAAAAGGGATTATAACTGTTTGTTCACCACGGGGCTTCTCCAGGGAGACTTTCCAAAGGCCAAAGGTAGACGTATAAGCAGTTATAGTTTATGGTTATTCTCAGGTAACTGGATATGCATATCTTTCTACTATAACATACTTTTCCTTTTAAAATTTATATTTTTATAATGAAAGCATTGAAGTTTAACAAATTTTAATGGTGCGTATAATTTGAGTTCTAAGTTGCTATGACCTAGCAGTAGTGAATTTAATACTCTGATTGTATAATTACTTCCATGATATATGCAGTTTTCTTACATGGCGACTGTAAATTTAAAATTTAAAGACCTTGTAATGAATTATTTCATTGTTTTAATAAAGCAGTTTCCCATTAAAATATTATTAGTTTCCTAATCCATTGTTGATAAAAAGTTTTCCACAATTCAAATGTACAGATAATTTGGATATCAAAATGATTAGAAGGATATAACACAGTTCTAGGTAGGAAATGTATTATAAATAAAAGGAATCTGTTTTTCTCTAGGCCACGCAAATTAGTTCCGAATGTCATCCACCACTTCTGCTGTTCTGGCGCTGAATAGAAAAATGGCCTACATTCAAGTCCGCAACTGTGTCAGCATAGAACGTTCAAGTCTTCAAAACTAGGTAACTTCTCACGGGCCTTTCAGTTACAATTAAGGTAATGAAGGAAACGCTCCAGTCTCATTAATTCCTCCTGCTATGGGAAATGGATTCATTTACGTGAAATTTATTCTGCAACGACTACTCTCTAGAATAACTCATCTACATTCATACTTCTTACTACGTAACAGCCTTTAGAAATATATATATTGTCATAAAATAGTCGCCAATGTGAACAAATTCGTGAATACGTAATTCTAGCAATTGATAAATTAAAAGTGGCAGATTTCGAATCTTCTCTCTTTTGATACTTAATCTAAAACTCCGTTAAAAATCGTGTAATTAATTTAAATCTTTAAAAAAGCTAAAAAATTCAAGATATAACAGCAGGAATGTGGATCCTGAGTCGATATGAACATATATTCATTCAATAGAACTGAATAGAAAACGGAAAGAGATAATTTCACATTTTGAGTGACAAAATGAAAAAATTAAGGTTGTTGCTGTGGTATTCAGTCCTAAGACTGGTCGGATGCAACCCTCCATACTAACTTATCCTGCGCATGCTTTCACATTTCTACATAGCTATCACGTCCCACATCATCCCTAATCTGCTTAGCGTATTCCACCTTTCCGTCACTCTTTTGTTCTTACCACACACACTTCCCTCTAAAGCTAATTTTACAAGACCCTCCTGCTACAAAACGTGGCCTATTCATCTATCCCTTCTCTTGGCCATATTCTCCAAATTGTTCTGTCTTCCCCTATTCTGTTTAGATTTCCTGGTTACTAACTCTATCCACCTATCTGATTTTCAGCATTATTTTCTTCCATTCTTTTCCTTTTTGAAACCCCTATCGTCCACGTTTCGCACCCATATAACGCCACACTCCATAGAAACAGCAGGAAACAGTTTTAAAATATACAGAAACAAAATTTAGGGTCTTTATAGCACTTTGGGTGAAAACAAAATTTCTTTATTTGAAGTTGAAAACAAAATACAAATTAATTTCCATTTTTACATCACCACTCCAAAGTCATGGAGGCTGTAGTCTTGTGGTCCAAATAGTTGAGATATAATTACTCCACGCCATCAGACAATATATATTTTTTAAGTGCTTAAAAAATGTGTTTCCCAACATTTTAACCGTGTCCCTGCTATGATTTCTGATGCATGTATACATTATTTCGATTGAAAAATATAATAATCTCTAAATGTATCCCGGTAAATCTTGTACAGGATAAAGAATTAGATTTTAGGAAACAACTAATGGAAAATTTTTAAGAATGACAGAAAGTAAATTTTCAAAATACCGAATTTACGGCTAAAAATTAACTTCAAGAAAGTTATGTAGTTTTTAAAGTAGTTTAAAATTTTATAATTATTATTTAATTATAAAAAATAAAAATATGGTCAAAAAGTCAGAAAATTAATTTAATTAGTAATTAATTAATAAAAATGAACGTTTCATCCATTTTGTGGACTTGTTCGGGTAAACTTATAAATTGATGGACTAATTACATTGTACGTAATTGACTACCTGCCGCGATGGTTGCGGCTGAACTAATATTAATATAGGTACCCTTGATATCAAAATTTTCAACCAAAAATGTGAACTAAAAATATAGTAATTTTATTCAATTATTTCAACATTAAACGTGAATTCTTTTCTGCGTTAGTCTAAATTATCATATTCGCGTACCAAAGCCGCAGAGTTTGGCGTTTATTCTGAGGCATTTAAGTCCTGATAAAAACTAAAAACTGTGATACACAGAATATAATTGACGTGTGTTTTATTTTTGGCCGAAATAAATTGCCCGTTGGCTACTGCATATTTGAATGTTGCTCATTAAGAATATTTTTTGTTCATTCTTTTTGCAAGACTAACTTTTTTATATCGGATGATACCAAAATGGATTAACGGCTCAGTTCTGACATATAGGAACGCTAAAAATTTTAATTTTCTATCCATTATTTTTGTCTTGAAATGTTTTATCGACACAAAATCGTCTTTTTCAAGACTTTAACAAGAAATAGATTTTTTCCTTGTCAGTTTAATACTTCACACTAATTTTCTAGCACATAAAAAGTATGGGTGATATTTATTATTAGTTTCGATTACTCCGAAATCGGAGTCACGTTTCAAGTAAGAGTGGCTGTATTTCTTCAATCTTAGTAGAAGCAACCACAAGTACACAAAAAGCTTATGTTTAATTTCATCTACCACATGCATTCAAATACATTATTATTATTTTTTGTGGTTACATTTTTTATCATGACCAGGAGAAGGGATAGATTAATAGGCCACATTTTGAGATATGAAGGTCTGGGATAATAACAGTAGAAGGAAGGCAACGGGTGGAATGCGCTAAGCAGTTTGGGAGGATGTGATTCCTATGTAGAAAGGAACAGGCTTGCGAATGATAAATTAGTTTTGGGGGTTGCATCAAACCAGTCTTAGTAATGAATACTTCAACAGCGACAACATGTCTTTTTTTAAAAAAATAGTGGTGTATGCAGAACCGACTTTTCTCAGGTAATTGAGTCAGACTTAATAATTTTTGTTCATCCCTAGTTGCACTTAAAATATACAAAATACATTAAGTAAATAACATTAAAGACCTATTATTTACAAATTGAAAGAATAAAACCAATTAAAGACTAAACTATCGTAATTACTATGATTTTATTATTTATCATAAGCTGCTAAAAGAAGCTATACAAACTCTCGTATTTAGTAATTAGTAACATTTTCGCATGACATGCTTAAAGTATAGATTTCAGCCACTCTGGTTCTCATATGAATCACTTTAGCTGTAGTGCCATAACTTCTATAGCGCTGTCGTCTCTTGAATATTGATATAATAAACGTTAACCCTTCATGGCTGTTTAAGAAAAAAATAGGTTTGGCAACTGTGCCTTTGAGCTCCTCATTTATACTTATATTGGGTGCCAAATTCGTGCACATGAAGGACGAATTAATATTTTTAAGTACCATGATTGTTTCACCACACTCGAGCTGTATAAAGAAAATTTACGGAGCTGATAAATACGTAAATAAATCTATCAGGTTTTTATGGAAACACTAATGAAGAAAAAGAAGGCTCTCCTGTTCTTATGAAGAGACGCTCATCGCAGCCTGGCGGCGCCTGGTGACTGAACTGTCAACTACACGCGAATCGTGCTTAAAGTAGTAATATACCAGTTTGGTTTTCTGTTTCTTATACGTTAATCATTACTGTCAAAATATGAATTTGTACGAAATTCGTTTAACATATTGAAGCTTAAAATATTTTCATGTGACAGAACGACGACTAACATGCAATTTAAGCTTGATTACTTCATAAACTGATTATTTACTACTAATTAGAGAAGCACTTCGTGTAGCAATATGCTAATAAACGAGGAATAGGATTGTTCGTGAAAGGTAGGTTTGTGGCAATACATATCCGAAGAAAGTGTCATAAAGTTTTAAGGTAACTAAATATTTTGAGCAATTCTTTTTTTTCCATCTGTTCATTAACTTATAAACAGTATGCACAAAGAAAACAAGTGAAGGCAAAGTGTAATTATTCGTAATGTTCTAGTACTGTTACAATATTTAGAAAATATAGGAACTAATTAGGTTATAATTAAACTATGATCTTCTTTATCTTGGTTGCCGCTTCAATCCTTGTAGAAACCTGGCCTCCTTTATCACTTGACTCCGTTCTTTTCTGTCGATAGTCTTTCTTTACCAATTCCTTATTCCCAACAAGTCACCTGTTCCTGTGCTATATTCTTCTTCTCCCATCAAATTTTCCTACAAAAACCTTTTATTAATACTCTTAGTTTCCTGCCCTGCTTGATTGTAACTATAGTAGCTGCAGACCCAGCATATCCCGGTTGCTTATTTATATTAGTTCGGTTCATTATTTAATTCTTCGTCGACACATGAGTAATCTGGTATTGAGTGAAAAATACTCCCGGTAGGGTTAAAAAAACTTCAGTATCTAACTTAACCCGTCCCATCCCCACTTTAGGGAATGAACTTCAATTTAAATCGCATGTTAAATGTCATAATTAAACTCAATGACTCGCACAGCACCGGTTTCCATAGTGAACTTGTCCGTTTCATTTTTATTTTCATGTGATCTCCCTGTCACCTCTTACCCCTATGAATATCACCCTTCGTCGCCGAATGGGGTTGAAATTAAGCGCAAAATAATTCAGCAGAAACACTTAAGAAGGAACTAACTGTTGTTTATGAATAATTAAAAATTTACCTTCCTCCACCACAACTCCAACTAGTAGTAGCAGCGTATTACCACAAAAGTGCTGATTTCGCGTCGCCAAGGACTTGAGTTCAAAATTTAGTCGGAACAGTTCCACTCGTTGAAGAAAGTAGTGGAAGTGTGTTTTACCTCCATTCTTTCTCCTTAGGGGATGTAGTATAACTTGAATTACATTTTTAATGTCAGAATTAAACTCTTAGACTCACATCACAACGATTTAGAGCCCAATGTCGATTACTTTCTGGTTATTTTTATGTGATACCCATCCACCCCCACCCCTAAAAATATTCCCATTAGATTATGGATGGGGTTGAAATTATACTCTAGCAGTATCTTAATACACGCTATCAAACTAATTGACCGCAAAATTTATCTACATGAAATATTGATCGTTTTTCCTTATTTAAAAAGTTTCACCCACACACATACACATACAGGCAATTTTTTAGAAATATATTCATCTAACCGAAATATATCTGCAGTTCTGCGTTTTTCCTTGAGCACTATAATCTTTCGCCTTCCCATCTTAATAGCCAGCTTTCTTTCTTTGCCGTCATCACGCAACCTTCCGATTCATGCGTTACTATAGTTATTTATATACACACGATAATTTCTTCAATAAAGTACAGAGAAATGAGAATGAAACCGACTAACTTTTATTACATTTATTCATTAATTATCCACTAACATGTTATTTTTAAGTGTATTAGTTGTTTCAAAGTTATAAGTACCATCAAGCTCTGAGCAGATGTAAAATCTCTATAGCTGTTTACAATTACATCATACTGGATATTTATTAATCCAATTTCCATTTGTTGAACTTGTGGAATTAGTAATTACTTCAAAGGAAATTCAAGATTAAAGGGAGAAAGAAATACGGAAAATTGGAAAATATTAAGGCGTGAAGCAGTGAGCCAATATAAGGAAAAGAATAAATTATAAACCTAAATTTTGAATGGTTTATACATTATTGGCCAAGAACAGGGTTCGTCAAACCTTTTGTGACCCTTCCAGGCCGCGTATCTCCTCACAAAAAACTTACTTCCAGTGGCTTGAATTTATATTACAATCAAATAAAAGGTTTTATTATTTTTTAATTATGTACTTAAAGTAATCACGACGATTAGAAATCAGCAATATGTCTGGACTTGATGCAAACCTTAAATGAGTTGGTTCTGAAATTTCTTAAAATCGCTTTGGAATTATAATAATGTCAGTTCTGTGGAAAAAGTTGAAATATTGAAATTTAACAATCTGTAATACAAGTTACGTGGAATCGGAATATGAGCTCCGCAATTCCATCAGCATTGTGTGACTCGATCTTTACCTATCTGCCAAAACACATGATAAGTGCACTATAAGGTTCATTCTTTGTCTCGAATTTCCATTGAGATTATTAATTATTTATATATAGTTTAGAAAACAAAAGTAAGATCTCTTTCTGTTTATAAGGTTCTTACAAACAGAGGCGCATAAGTCAGCTTTGAGGGGTGTTTGTTTTGGGTTCACAGACCGGAAGCATATGGTAAGAGGTTGTTAGCTGATCCTATTGGATCAGTCAGATTAGCCCAGGCATGGAGAAGGGAATGCTGCGACCCTAAAGAAAACTTTTCTTTTGTCATTCAAAAGGGCGCGAGACAAGAACCCTATAGCCCAACCTACTTGATGCAAGTTTTCTAGGGTTAGGCGTTCATCTCTTTCAGGAGAAAACCAAATAGGGGACCCTTCCTCACCCTTCCATAATTGTTATGGAATTATAAAATAATTATTATTGTCATGACAGACGGAAGAGCTGTAATTTAATTTACTTCATGGAAGCAGCTTTTAGTTAAGCAATATTTTAAAAAATTTATTCGTAATTAATATTTTTCATAATCAAATTAACTATCAGGCTATAAAATAACCTAACACATTCTGAAATCACTGAAGTAATATGATCAGATTTCGTTGCTAACATTTCAATCCCTACTAATTAAATACTCAATGAGTAAGCGAAGTACGTAGTAATACTTATTGACCAGTCCCTTTTAACGCTTGCTATATTCGGATGAAAATAAAATAAAGCAATATTTATAAAATTTTATTAGAAAAATACATAATTCGTTACAATAAAAAACAAACCACATGCTTAGGTACTTAACTCAGAAATGTATCCAAGAAATACTCGAGACCGAAGTCAGTAACTAAGTAGAAAAATCACAATAAAGCTATGTACACTAGACGATTACAAGATAGTTCGCCTCGAGACCATCAACTTAGAAAAGAGTCTAGCGATAATAAATTATATTGTTGAAAATCTCCATTCTTTTAATTGTTCCTCCCATTTTTTTATGATTTGATGCTCTGGCTGTGAGTGATGAATAGATTGATTCAAGTGAAAGTAGACGTTGAAGATGATGATAACTAGAAGAATTTGCATGATGAAACTGCTTCATTACAACTATGATCCGTCCAGATATCTATAACTATGGTGACTTCCATTCAGTATGATTCCTGATACTATATTCGTGTCCATTATTTTGACATTTTATCAGACTTCAATTTTTCTTCACTTCTCAGTGATTTGTTGGAGTTATATTTTACAATGTGAAATCCTATGATGACGGTTGATGATTATGATGATAAGTGGACCACTGTTGTTTTGTGATGTGGTGAATGCAAATATATGTAGTTGAGAGAATGAGAATATATTTCTATGATGATGATGATGATGATATTATCAGTTTATGATGAAGACAGGTCTGATGACAACTGAAATTGAAAGGAGAAATGAAATGTGATCGATGTTGTTGGGTAATGTTTCTTTTAAGGATATTATAATTGATATTTATAAATGAAAATGAGGCGTGAGGTTATTAGGATGATATTTGGAATTAATGAAATATAATGTGAATGAGAAATGTGTGACTGTAAACTGTGATGTAGTTAAAAGATTATTAATCGAGCGGATTGGATTGAGAAAGAATAAAAGTGCTTAGGGGAGGTACGTGTGAGTTGATGTTGCTGGAGGTCGGAACCACTCAAAGGTGCAAACACGCAGTCTTCATCAGTAAAGCCGGAGAAGGACTTCGTTTAGATTCCACTCCTGCCACGCCTGTAATGGCTGAAACTGACCCCCCGGTTTGGGTGTGCCAGTGATGGCGTCTGGATGGGAACGAACCCTCCAGATGAAGCGCTGCTTTGTGAAGGTTTGGCCGGAGGAGCCGCTGTGGACTTGACACCCGCAGCGTACGCGTTCTTCTGTTGTTGCTGCTGCTGTTGCAGAAGAGCGTTGTACTCGTTCTGTGCTTGCTGGTACAGCTGCTGTTGCTGCTGCTTGAGCTGGGCGTTGTAAGCATCAAGTTGCTGTTGCTTCAGCTGGTTAGTATACGCGCTACTTTCGACGCCTACTTGATGTGTTGTGGTAGGGTTGTATGCTGCAGCGACGCTTGGCGCCTGATATGGCTTCTGGACGGCGGAGGCTGCGGGTATATTGACGGTGGGCGTCTGGACGTATTGCTGAAGGTTTGCGGCACTCTGTAGGTAGTTGGTCGCAGGCTGTTGCTGAGCCAGAAAGGCCTGCTGGAAGGCTGCTGCAGGGATGGCGATGATCTGTTGGTGAGGCGTGATTTGCTGTTGGTTGAAGTAAGCTGATACGGGCAAGGCGCTTGCGGAACTGGCTTGGATGTTGTTGGAGAGAGCGGGCGAAGTGTGGGTGGCAGCTCCTCCCTGGAGGGCAGCTGCGAGCTGTGATCCAGTGTAAATTCCCGTGGGAAGCCCCGTGTACTGGGTGTACTGAGGGGAAGCGCCGGACAGGTACGACTGCAATAGCAACTGTTGCTGTTGCTGCTGGAATTGAGGAAGGTACAGCTGCTGGTGTTGCTGAGGCTGAGGTTGGTAGGCCGCGGCGATCTGCTGAAGCGTCGTCGGGGTCAGGGAAATTGTCTGTTGCTGTAGAGGATGTTGAGGCTGCTGCTGGTAGGCGGATAGTTGTTGTTGTTGCTGGTAGGCAAGTAATTGTTGCTGCTGCGCGTCCTGTTGTTGCTGCTGCTGTTGTTGCAGTCGCTGTTGCTTAGCACTGTTGAGGGTATCGCGTTCGATGTCCTCCAATTTGATTTGCTGCTGTTGCTGGGTGTCGGCAGAGGCTGCGATGACCATCAACGGCACACAGGCGGCCACAAGGGCGAATACTAAACTTGACGTACCCATCTGGAACATCAAACACCGCGCATACACATATTAAAAAACTAGACAATTGCATGTGCGAATAGAAACGTTTCGAGAAGTTGGGAGGGCCAAAAATTTCAATCGAAAGCAACTATCTCTGATTTTGTAATTAGTACAGTTCGCTGTAGATAAATAATGTACATAAGAAGGAGAAGGCCAAAAAATTCGAAGTCAAACTGACAAGGAGACCGACAACATTATACCTTAATAACATTAATGGTGTTTATTCAGAGAATTCTGAGCCTTTTTGTGCTTAGGTTAATAACAATATTGTCATATTCCTTATATCCCGTCGTGGAATGAGTCAGGTTTTCCATTTTTTCCATTGATACTTTGTTAACTATTAACACTCAATTTATTTTGACTAATTGTATTCTATAACATAAACTTATGAATATCTCATGCTTTTTATTTACATTCGTATAATAATAGTAATATATTACGCAACAACATACAACGTGAATTGTAATAGTTGTTGTTGTGGTTTTCAGTCCTAAGACTGGTCTGATGCAACCCTCCATGCTAACCTATCTGGCGCAAGGCTTTTTATTTCCTCATAACAAGCACAACCCACAACAACCCTAATCTGCTTAGCGTATTCCATCCTCTTCTGTTCTTACCCCACACACTTCCCTCTAATGCTAATTTTACAAGAGCCTCGTGTCTTATAACGTGGCCAATTAATCTATCCCTTCTCTTAGTAATAGTAATAGTTAATACTTACTATTTACATTATAACTTAAATTTACATCTCAAATTCCTCTATAAATTATTTTACTGAATAAAAGTAGTGGCTAAGGAGAAATAATGTTAACTCAGATTTACATTGAGAATAGTTACTTGCTGTTTAATTTTTTGTGGTAGTCTCTTAAGAATGAATATGCCAGATTGATGTACACCATTCCGTGCTATTGACAATTTTGTATACCTATATATTATATTAGTTTCTTGTATTGAAGCCACGAAAATCAGAATTATTCATGTTATTTGTAGTCACATATAACATTAATGAGTAAATATATTGGCACGTCGGAGTTAAAATACCCAATTTTGTGGACAGTTCCACATGACATTCGTGAGGTTATCTGACCTATTGCTCGAACAACAAGTTTTTGAGACATAGAAACTTTGTCTTTACCTGCTGAGAATATAATTACGTATGCTAAAATAGAATGAAAATATGCACACTAAACTAGTTTTCTATTTTATAATCACTGAAGCGTCTTACAGCATATGTGGCTGTACTGAGGTTCTTAAGCAATTAATTAATTTGATCAGTCCAAATAAATTTATTATTAATTATGAGACTTTGAAATTTAATATATGAAGTTTCATTTTACATTATTGACATTGTCTCTTAGAGTTAATGGCTGTAAAATGGCATGAAATATGTTAATCCATTCACATTAAACCATGTTAATAGGTTACTTCAATTATTGTTACTTACATTTTCTAATGTTTTTTTGTTAATTTTTACTAATATACTAGTGTTAACTGTAAAACAATAGGCTTGGAATGCAAAACTACATTTTGTGGAAGGAACAATAAGGGCCCTACTACTGAACCCTGTGGGACTCCACAATGTGATTATTGTATTTCACCTGAGCACGGATCCTTTAATACCTGTTGGATTCTATTTTCTAGATATGATTTAAGTTCCTATAATTCTATAGTATTTTTTTTACCAGAAGTATTTTATGACCTACAAAATGCTGAAGTCACAACATATAACTAATGAATGGCGTTTTCATTTAATTCTTTTAAGATTTCATATAAAAAGTATAGATTACTTTCTTGGTTAATAATAATTTTATAAATCCAAATTATCAGTCTGTGAGTAAATTATTTTTGTTTAAAATCATTATAACTCTATTATATACTACTCTTTCAAAACATTTCATAGTACTGGCAACAGAATAATATTTTGCAATATCTTTTTATTCCGTTATTTGAAGTGGTTTGACAATATCATATTTGTGATATACAAAATTGTTCACATTTGTGGAACATGTTGGTAGTAGAGAGAAAACTACAATAATCCATCATTATACCATTTTGAAAATTATCTTACAGACAGCTTTCTAACCAGGTTAGTATGACTAGTAATGTTGTTCTTTTCTTTTTGTATGGAAGCGTACGTTAGTGTTCTAAAGACATGGAAGAAATGAACAATGTAAGGTGAACGTCGGCTAGTTAGTCAATAACGAATTTTTTAATATACATAGGTCCAATACTATTACACACTTTAAAACCTTCAAGAGAAACTTAGTAATTTTTTCAATCAATTATGAATTTATTGGGTATTCTTCTGTACACCCCCAGTCTATGTAATCTGGACTCGACATTCGTTTAGCCGAATACAATATTGATTGAAGAAACGAAAAGGAGGAACATCCGACACCGCATATACTTTTAAATGATGTGAATCAGCAAATATAAAGTAAACCGGAATACGACGACGAGCACCTGACATCTGTGAACCAGTTTGTACAACATGCGGGGTTCCACTGACCCCCTAAACGAGTCGAATACAAGCTCGTTTCAGACGGTGATTCGTCGTTTTACGCGCAAGGTCGCCATTGAACGATTTATAAAAGTTGCCAGGGCTGACGTTCTAAATTTCACATGAGTCACTAAAAGAAAATATAACTTTCATATCTTTCAAGAGTAATGTGGAATAGCAAATTACTTATGACCCACAATTGTAGCTAACAATTTAACAACACCTAAAGCGAAATTAATGTGCATTTCAAAAACACGGTCCGTTTTGGTTTGAAAATAGATGTATGAAATATGTCGAAGTAATTGTAGCAATTTGTTGAATTGTGGGTCATTGAGTGCAAAGAACAAAACAGTTACAGTTAGTCATTCGTTGTGCTATTATTTACTTGTATCGGTGAGTCAGCCATAAAGTAAATGTAGCAATAAGAATACAAAAGAATGTATGAGTGAGGGACATTTTACCACGATACGGTAAAAGAGAGCTTCTGACATATATTAACAAAGTACCTAAACATTTTAGTTAAAAATACCAGGATTAATATAAAATTTGCATACCACGGAAAATGTTTTGAAAAATTTAAGAACAAATCAGTAATGCGGAAAAATATATTGGTAGGAATAAATATGTTTGGAGGAAAACATATTTATTTATATTTCATTCTTAAATAATTTTTATTTACAGCACTTGAGAACGAGTTTGGAAATAAATAAATGTTGATTTTTAAAAATGTTTTTTCCATTAATTAATCAATAATTTTCAGTTTCAAAGTAAATATTTAATTATCAAATTATCTACAAAATTGAAATATCTATTTAAACTTAAATGCACGTTAACGTTCTTTTTTTATCGAGCATATTGCAACGTGACTTAATAGGTACTAGATTTACAACAATTCATTCACTTAAAAAAATTTATCAATCCTGTAAAAAATTGATAATGGTTTACGAATTGTTTCTGTTTGGGAACCATTGATGAATGTTTGCACGAAGTGGCTATTCGTGTGTCATGAGTGAAATGCAGCGGAAGTTTTGGTCGCATTATTTTTTTTCCCTGAATTGCATTAGTCATAATGAATGTAATGTCCTGCGTCCGTGAGTATGACCAATTACAGTGAAGGTAGAAAGTGAGACACTTTCTTTTCATCCCAATTCACTTTCCTTTGAGTCTTGCCGATGTATGGGGAGAAACTGCTCGGACAGGTTATCAAGGTCGCCGAGATGAAGGAAAGTTTCTCTCTCTCTCTCCCACTCCCTTATTTTCTCTCTCTCTTTCTTTCTTTATTTCTTTATCACTCTCACAATAGTTCACATGCTGCTTCACAATGGTAACATGTACGTACAAGAAAAACGCAAGTAGTTTAAATAAATAAATAAATATTTATATATATATGAATCATTCGTACGCTATCTAGAAACTTCTCACATCTTACTTACAATTAAAATTTATGCAGTAGGACCGATTACGGATCACACTAAACAATATAAGGACATTATAAACACTAAACACTGAAATTTAACAGCGGTTCATATCAAGACGAAACTCTACGCTACAAACTTGGATTTTATTTTATCACTGCTCGAATTTTTGGAAACAAAATATCCAAAGAAAACGGCTGAACATGATCAAAGCGGCAAAGATTTTGTACTTACTATACCTATTAATTTTATATGAATTACTTTCTAAGTTATTCCATTAATCTTAATCTTATCTTAAACAAAATAAAATTATTCCCCCTGTGGTCTAGTGTCAAACATCGCTGCCTCGCACCACAGAGGTCCCGGGCTCGAATCCTGGGATGGGCTTGGGCACTTGTATGGCTTGAGAAACCATACCATGGTACCACTACATCCATATAAGTTCCCGTAATAGCGGACAGTGCTTATAACGTCGCAGTTGGTGCAACTATAAACAAAACTTCAAAAAAATCAAATTGACTATAAGTGACCCAACACGCGAGAGAAAAATATTTTGTACATTTTACAAGTAATCAAAATTTATTTTTATGTAAATAACAACGTTCGTTAAACTTATAAGTTACTTCGCGACTAACATCAAATATATGGGTTTAATACCTTATTCTTATAAATGAAATTCATTTATTTGTAAAAAGAGTTCAAATTTGGTGTGTATGTATGTTCCGCATACAAATCTAAACGCGTGGAGAAATTTCAACCAAATTTTTCACACGTGTTCTTTGCGACTGGAAATCAGCACCGTTGGGGTAAGTCGCGGCTACTACCCTGACGGGATTGGAGGGGGCGGAATTTTTTAATATGCAAAATAAGCCGATATTTCTGACGAATAAATACTTTTCGGGGTAAATTATTTTCACGGTGTTTTCCGCGACACTATTCGTATCAGAACAGGATATATGATGTCCTTACATATCCTGCGTGTATGCGTGCGGTGGCGACAACGACGACGCGACTTAACTAAAATGATTGTTATATTTAAGCAGAAATATCTCGGACATTGAATAATAGAACATTGAATAATTGAACATTACTATTAACTGCTCCATTTTTTGTTGGGTTCATTACTGTAAGAAACTGTTTAATAAATATATATTTTGTAGCATACATCTCGTACGCTAAATTTAAGATTTTTCTGTTATTCTTCGTTTTCTATAAATACTTTCTTGTGCTAAAAATCAATGTATTTTGGAAATGCCGCTGTAGAAAGTATAAAATTAATACCAAGTGTAAAGAATAATAATTAATGAAATCGTATGATTTAAAGACGAACATCTAAATATTATAAATATCTCTGGCATGCGTCAAGTGAATTACAGTCGTTTTCCGAAAAGTATACCAATCCACCGCAAACACACATTCATCTTTTATCATTATTTTATTGCCAATTTCTGAGTCTATAAGAATAAATAAAAAGTTGTTTCTGCGCTAAATTTTAATTTAAAATGATATTTAAATTGTATGCTTATTCTAACTGCAACCAAGTTTGAGCTTAGTTGCAATTAATAAATTTAGCCACTGAAATAACTTAATTTCTTACGATTTCCCACGATTTGAATCACCTAACTACAGCCCCAGTACTTCATATTTAGTATTGAAGACGCTCAGTAATCTTGTGTTTGGATTTCGTTTCAATTTTTAAATATTATTATAGTTTTCTACTACTTTTCAATTTTTAAGCTGAAGTCTTTGCTGTGTCTTTCATTTATTTGGAGTTGTAATAAAGTAACAAGGAAAATTTATTTCATTTAAATAAGTATATTCCTTAATTTAAGTCAACATATGCACGAAAAGAAGAGTTCAGAATTATATTAACAACTTTCACATATGTTGATGCTTAAAAATGTAATGATTTATCATGTAAATATGAAGAAAAGTTTTATTAGGAAGTTAAAGATAGTAAAAATGTGTTTTAAATTTTTTTGCAGTCAGGCTTAGTAATAAAAATGGCAATGGTGTGCGTTCATGAGGCTTCATATTGAAACTTCAAATTTAAAGAATATACTATGTATATTATTCTACGGTATTGGTTCAGAAGTACTAAACTATGAAAGATTTCGCAGCGAGTGAAGACAGGTTTAAAATTTAAATGTTCCCAAATTTTATTTACGAAACAACATTCAAGGAAATTAATTTTCCAGCAAAAGCAACCTGAAATTTGAATCATCCCCGTTCGAAGTAGAGGATGTAAGAATAGTAAATTAGCATACTGAAAGAGGGTCAATACAAGAATTTTTTTCAGACGATTATTGCGCCATTTTGAGAAAAGAAAACTGTGAAATAGAATTCGGAAAGCGCGCCTCCCGCCTCACCGCTGTCATAAGACAAATACAGGAAAGGCTAGAAGAATGGTCCAATTGAAACATTTCCGACAATAGCAGACCACATGTTAACAGAAAATGTCTCTTTGAGATTGTAACTCGTGGGTTTTGACTATTGAAAAACCCTTCTCATGAAAGTGTGGACTCGCCAGAAAGCAAAATAAAACTTCCGAATTCGGGGTTTTTCACCTCTTGCTGGAGAAACCATTAGCAGAATTGTGCCGACCGAGGATGAAAAGCGGCGGGCTTTTCAAATTCTCAGTTTCCTTTCCTCAAATTCCACAGTAACGAAAAGTTTTTGACAAAAACGTCAACGACGAAAATTTTTTGTATTGGCCCCCTTCATCACCCGTTTAAATTTATGCCCTTACGTCTATTACACCCTTGTATAAATAATTCTGTGCATAGAATAGTGTAGTAAAAAATTGAAATTAATGGTCTGCACACTTCATAACGTCCAATTAATATTTGTGTTGAACGGAAATAGAAGAAAGTAATGAACGAATGTATTTTACGGAACATCCTTGTTAAAATAAATCACACTGCCCCTTGAGCATTTGTACCTCCAAACAGTCGTGCAGTGCAGCGTAGGATACTTTACAGGCGAATTTCTATTTCTTGTCGACACATCTTCATATAACTAGTAATACATTTCTAGTCCACAAACATGTGATATATATGCCACCCTACTGTGGTGTAGTGATAAGTCGTCTCAATGGTATCGGGGGCCGATGCGCGTCACAGCCATGAATGTTAGTGTTTACAATGACACAATGATAACGTGACACTTCAAAAGAGGCTAAAGGAGACGACTCAATAAAGGAAATGGAGCCGAAATGACAATATAAATAACAGTTATATATATATACAGCCTGTTTAACAAAATATGTCACTTATTTAATATGGTTTTTAGGTGTCATTAGATAGAAAATAGTTGAAAAAAAAACATTTATGAATTACTGTTAAAGAAAATTCTGTTATGCTCATTGTAAATTAATGATTTGTATTACATTATAAGATAATATTTCTTACCAGGTGGTGTATTAGAAAAATTAGGTGTTACAAATAAAGTAGCTCAGTTTTGATAAGACCTTATGAATTAGTCGGAAGGGCAAAATAAATAATTTAAAAGTAACCGTTAGATGATGAAATGTTGGGAATATTTTGGATTCCTGTATTGTTTTGTATTTATTAAGTCACATGTTATACATAATTAATTAAAATTGAGAACCCAATGGGTAGCTGCGGGGAAAGCTGAGAATGTAAATAAATTTACCGTTGCTAATTACGTAACCCAAATATGATGCTAGAACTATATCTTACCTTACTTGCACAAAGATGGTCAAAGTGAATAGAAAGTATGTGAGTAATATCGACACACTTCCCATATACTTCCTTCCAGAAATGCGTAATATTATCTCGATGATTATATGTTGCTAAATTATTTAGTCATGTCGTCACTACAACTCAGCCCAGAGTTATAAAGTATCGTGCAATTATACTCATCGCCAATTTGCCTTGTTAAAAAGTGACAGCAATACAAATTCTTTACTACATTATTCCTCCCAAAACTTTAAAATTTGAATCTTTTGAGAAATATTGCTCTTGTGCCTGCTATTTTTTTCAAAAGAAACATTTCTGCTCTCAAAGGTATAATATATATATATATATATATATATAATTATTATAAAACTAAATATTTTGATAAACGTAATTTGTTATACCTTTAAAAATATTATTTCTGTCATTTGGTTTTTATTTAATTACCTATTTAACTTTAGATTAAGAGATCTTTTTGCCGTGGAATTGAATATAAAATAATTCTTCTTTTCAGAATTTTGTAAATACTTTGGTACATTCAATACTGAATTCGTTACTACAAGAAAACCTATAAAATAAATTATTTTCGCGGAATAATTTTAATAATACATTTAAAAGAAGCAACAGCAAAGTCCGTTGGTAATAAATGTTTAATATTTAATGGTAAATCTTTGAAACATTTATAAACCAGATCGAGTGCGTAAAATTTAGGCCAAAGAGTTACTCTTTAGTCATGTTATCAAATAGAGATTAAAGATATATTTAGTAAAACTTCCTCGCAATTTATTTTAACGAAATACTTCTGGTACATCAGATCGTCTATTACATTTGCTGACTCTTTTTGAATGGTGAAAAAATGTGTAAAAATAATCATCCGATTGGAAGCATTTTCGCTTATTTATAAAAATTGTTTGCGAATTTTCTCAGACTTACTGCGGTATTATATGTTAGAAATAAAACATCAGTATGGACAATGCTGCATCAACGGTAAAACATTTTATAGGACAAAAAACCTTTGAAGAAAGTTCTAATTAGTACGAAAGTCATAAAAAGAGGATGGTTCTCAATTTAAAAAATAGAACCAGTTATTGAAAAATAGAGAAGGAAAGGAAATAATAAGACATAGATTTAATTTTTCTTGCAGTAGAGGTTGAAGATTCAGGATAATATTTTTCACCTTTTATGAAATTTGAATTAGTAAATTGAAGCTGCAGTTGTTTGTGAAGCAGGGAAAGATACGTTTCATAGATAGTGGAGTGATATATTACTAATTATAAGTATACATTTATATTAAGACGACTAAGTAGAATTCATTAGAAAGGTGGACTTACTATTACGATTTAACTAAGACACTAGAATTTATGATTTTTTATTTACGGTTCTGTAACTATTATCTTAAAGGCCTTATGAAACGAATAGACACTTAAATGCGAATAACTTAGAAATATTTATTCTACAGTTAAATATATACCAGTGGTTCAATTATATTATTACAAAATTATCCTTCTATTTTAATGACCCCGGATCAAGAATATAAACGTTATTCCATATATTTGCAGTTAATTAATAGTATCGATTCATAAACTTTTGTCTAAAGTGTGTTTCTAAATTTCATTTTGAACTTGAGGTAATTCAAATAAATTTTTATTTCATTATTGCAATAAAACTTAAACTGTGTAAAGTTAATTATCCGTATACTTATATGAGAGACATTCAATTAAAGAAGAGACAATTCGATGTAAAAATAAAAAAATTGTAGGAAATGCTTGGTACTTTGATATTTTTGGGTTGGAATGAATGGGATGAGCTGAGAAATCTGACTGATAAAATGGTTTTGTTTATAACCCAAAAGTAGCATTTATCGATGTCGTGTCCGCTTGAAGTTTGAGCATAATTAAAAAAATACGTTGAGTGGTCCGGGTTTTCCTATCGGAAGGTGAAAAATCAGCTAAAACCTTTCCTCAGAAAGGTCAGAAAGTTTGTAAACTGCTAAAGTTTTTATAACTGGGTGTAAAAGTTCAGAAACGGTCGAAAATCAGTGACTGAAGCTCAACGTCCCGGTCGACCATTGCCAACTCCTTCGATTGATACCCACACTGGTGATATTATTCATGAAAACGGACGTATTACTGTTAAAGCTATAACAGCAAAGTTGCAGCCAGTGTTGGCGCAGTTCATAACGTTAACAGTAACATCTCAAGTACAGAAAATCAAATGCAAGCTCGGTTCCGAAAAAGTAAACGCCAAAAGACGACTAAGGAAGACTCAGCGTGTGAGCATGCTTCAAAAAACGATATGAATGGGAATGTAACCCTTTTCTAAACATTATTGAATATGAAAATTGGGTTAACCATTTTAACCTCAGCGACTGGCGAACTACGTCCAAGACTCCTTTGCATCTGTTATTAAAGAGAAACTAGTTGAACCTTGGGAGAAGTATGTTATTATTTATGGGGATTATATTAAAAATTATAATTTTTTTCTAGACAAATTGTCTCTATATTTATTGAATGCCCATCGTATAATAAATGTTAATTGAATTTTGTGAATCACCTTTAAATTTTATCTCTCAAAATGGAGCCATACTATTAGTTCCATATTAATTGATCAAAATTTGATCATGTCTCGAAATAAGAGTGATATAAGGTGTTTTTAGTGCATAAAGTAAGCGATGTGAATTATAACGTCTACTGCTGTGGTATGTGTTGTGTGTGTCTGTCCTCACCTCTGAAGGCGTCGTTGCTTGTGGCGGTAGCGAGCGACTGTCTTCCTGGCTGTCGTGGTTTTGCCTGGCTTTCGGCTGACCTGCTGCTCGCGATTTAAGAGTATATATAGGCGCCGCTCTCTGGAGCAGCAGAAAGTGAGGGGGCTGTCTCCACCTCGTGGAGGGGCAAAAGCTTTCGCCCGGCGTCCTGAGCCTCTCCCCCCTTCCCCCTCTCCCACAACCCATCTGGGTGGCGTCGCTAAACAGGACGAAGAATCCGCGGGCTGAGGTGACCTCTAACCAGGTCACCATACTGCCTCGCCTTCCAAGAGAAAAGAAACAAGTGATCATCCTAGTTGTGTTGCTTCAAACCTGCCGCAAGGACCGCAATTACAGATGGGCGTCGTGTGACAGCGAAAGGGTAAACAACTGTCCTCATCTTCCCATTCTCATGAAACACAGACACATAATAATTTCGTTTTAGCTTGAGATAACAAGGTAGTGGTTTTTCTTTTTAATACGGACCTAGTGAGCACCAATTTACAATCTCGGACAATCTATATATTGGAAAAATAATTTCCTGATTAAATAGATACACGTTCAATACGAAGTTCTGAAACATACCTGAGTCAATACATTTAAAAATGACTTATAGTAAATATATGCTAATCTTAATTTTGGACAAGTGTATATGTTCCGCATAACTAAAATAATAACATCGTTATTTAGGTATTCATCTTTAATTATACTGGGTTTTCAATTTATCTGAAGACATTCAAATATCTCGAGAACCATATATCAAATTTAAAAAAAGTAACTGAAAAATGTTAGTCTCAAAGGGAGACATCTAATGACCCCCTAGGGGTGTGGGATGGAAGAGTTAAAAAAATTAAATGGGAACCCCCATTTTTATTACATATTTGGATTCTCTAAAAAAAATCGTTGCAATCAACAACAAAAATTAGTAAAAAGTCGTTAAAAATGGGGACATCTCAAGAAATAGTCACCAGAGTCATATATCGGACCAAAAGAAAGGTGACTGAAAAATGTTTGTCTCAAACGGCTGGGAGAAAGAATAGTTAAAACAATTAAATGGTAACCCCCAATTTTTATTGCAGATTCTGATTTTCCAGAAAAATTTACTCTAATTTGACCTACGATTCGAGTAATTTTGGTCACAGATGGCGTTGTTATCGTCAAAAATCAAAATGGGTAATAAATTCATTGATAAAGAAACAGGCTACAGTTCAGTAAACTTACATTTAATTTATTTGATATTCTTACAAGTGCTACAATATAAATGCCTGCCCACCCCCACTCCCGAGGGGTGGGGAAGCGAATTATGTAAGTAATTGAACAATGAAACGCAAGGGAACACACATAAAGCCAGCAATGCAATATAAATTGTGGGAGACAACGGGACTCACATAAAGCAAGCACCCCAAACAAACAGAAAACTACTACGTGCACGTCGTTGTTCCTGGGTAACGCCAAATGTAGTTACTACTTATTAGTAAACGAATAAATGAACGTCTCCGTATTCTTTTGATGACAGCGCAATTTGTGAAATAATTTCCATGAATAATGAATTCAAATAAACAGTATTTGACATTATAAAACCAAGGTTGACATTAAAAATTTTGTTTTCCCATTGAAAATTTTGACATATTTTAAATATCAAATACATTTAATTTTATTTTGTTACCATTTAATTTTTTTAACTCTTTCCCTCCACATCCACAGGGGTGGGGGTCGAGTTTCGTATCATTAGATGTCCCCCTTTGAGACGAACAGTCTTCATTCACACTTTTTTGATCCGGTGTGTGGTTCTCGAGATATTTCAAAGTCTTCAATAAACTGAACACCCTTCATAAAAAATACTTCTTTTCGCGTTCACAACTACTTTTGGAAAACAATGTCGGGAACCTCATATTAGCTTTATGTAAATTCGGCAAATTTGAATCATAGACTATAAGATAAAAACGTAAATTATATTTAACCGTTTTAGTGATACTTTGCAATTAAATAAATTATATGTTGTATCCACATATGTAATAGTTTTACCCATTTAAGAATTTGCCTGATGAAGTCCATAAATGTGGACGAAACGTCGTATATTAACAAAAAGTTACTAAAATTTTTCTCTGACAAATTGACTATTTTTATTTATTAATTGTCAGATTATTTATTTATTGTATAAAATGTTAAATTAGAAACTGAAAAATTATTATAGTTAACAAAATATTAGATAATTTATCTAAGTATAACAATGCGGCGCTCAAGACTGTAAAAATTGCTTCTGGTGAGCAAATAATACTAAAGCTGAAATAACCAACCTCCGGGAATTAAAACTATTAGAATTATTTAATAATATCAGTTTTTGTGCGTTCAGCAAAATAAAAAGGCATGTGGAATAGAAGAGTCTGTTCATATATTCAAGCATCCTGAGTAATTATTGCTTAGAAATGGCAAATTGTGTAAAGATCATACCAACAACATTTTAATATAAACTATTTTCCTTTAAAAAATTTGTAATTTTCAATATGACGAGAGTAATGGAAATATGGTAAATACAGAAATAAAAAATAGTCTACTGGCTATAAGTGAATGAGACTTATTTTTAGGAATATTTAATAAAATAAGGCCAAACATGATAGAAAATTATATGTATTTTTCAATTTATCCGAAATTATTTAACTGACACTGTTTTAAACTTCTGCATTAAAAAATATATTTTAGTACATCCAACTTTATTCTTTACTGTTTTGAAATGAAATGATTATTTTTAAACAAATTTGTACTGTAAGTTCAATGTAAGCTGAAATAAAAATGATTTAATAATAGGTTAAATATTGTTATCAACGATG
Organism: Eucriotettix oculatus; assembly: GCA_034510155.1. NCBI lineage: Eukaryota > Metazoa > Arthropoda > Insecta > Orthoptera > Tetrigidae > Eucriotettix > Eucriotettix oculatus. Next base: position 99,445,033 of record CM067377.1, read on the forward strand.
GTTGTGGCCTTATTTTTATTCCTGGTGACCGTCATTCTGATATCGTTGAATTTTTTTAACGATTGGATTAAATAAAATTTTGGTAGGTTATGTAGAAATTTGTATTGTTTTTTATGACTCAGCTGACACGAATATTATTAATGTAAATTTTTGTGATTGTCAAATATAATTGACCAATTGAAATACAAACTGAAAATAAATAAAAGTTTTAAGTAGCAAATACAAATATAATAAGCAGCACTGAAGTAATTCTATGTGGTTTCAAGACAGATCGTTGCAGTGTAGATGGGGTTTGATCCTTAAAGTAAGTAATTGTGGTGGTATTTAGCTTTGGTTTCCACCAGGATTAAAAATTAATCTTTAAATTTGAAGTCCTCACATCCAGTTTGGTTAGCAGGAAATTAGGCGGGTGAGATTATCTAGCTTAAGTTACGTTCTCAAGTATTGGACTGGAATGGCATGAGTAATTTGTCTTTCTTTCTTAAACTTGTTCTCTTATACCTTCTGATGTCGAGGCTTTTGGCAGAGAGCTCGCCATTCTTTTAATCAGTTATAGTTTCAAGTGTGCTGGGGATTGACCAAAAGCATTCAAAGACGTGCACAAACACCCAAGCAAGCCCTTGCCAGTAATCGAACGCGGGACCTCTGTGGTGCGAGGCAGTGACGCTAGCCACTAAACCACACTTGTCACATCCCTAAATACCTATACCCCAAAAAATCTCAGACGCTTAATTTTACTGCCTTCATTTTGTAATGGTGCTAAAACTTCCCATTTTGCACATAATGTACCGTCGCCTAATGTTTAATCGGATGTTTACGTTTCTGCTACGTAATAAGAGACCGTTCTTTAGAGTTGGTAAAGAAAAACGTAGGTCGTTAATAAAATGTAAAAGAAGACGGTTCTATCTTTGTCGTGATCAAAATAAAATAAATCGGCTGTCACACACGGGTGAATCGTGAAGTCGAACAGTTGAGAGAAAGTTACAGGCAATTTACCCACTTGTATTGCAGTTTCCATTCTAATGGCAAAGCGAGAAGAATTCCACTAATGAGGTTTTATTCATCGGAACTGCTGAATATTTTATAATACGAAACACAGATTCAAACGAGTATTAAATGAAAATTGTTGAAAATTAGTATCTTAATAGAAGAGGTTGTAGAAATACAATATTACTGTAGTGTACTTGTAATACGTCGTAGAAGTATAAATCCGTGTAACGTCGCTCCAAATTTTTGGAACATTTACAGTTTTTTAAAAAATATTTGGAAATTACATTAGGGGTATTCAATAAAAAGAGATAATAATACGAAAATGGTGTATTTTTACAAAATGTCACTTTTACCACTATCATCTAAAATACCCGCGAATATTAACACTTTACCCAGACATGAACTAATTATTTATATAATAGGAAAAACTTGAGAAAGCTAAAGATAATTTTTGGAACTTAAAGTCTGGGCGAATTGGCATTTATTTTGCCACGTCTAGATCAGTAAAGAGGGATGTCTGGAGGTCGAGGGGAAGTTATACGTAATTAATGGCTAGGTGACTTTTATTTCCTAGTGTGCAGTAAAAAGAAACAGTAGCTGAGCGGACACTGAAGTACATAATATGTTTTCAAGATTTCGGTAGTCGTTAATTGCTGTCACATGAGAACGGATGAATTAAAATTTTAATATGTAAGAATTGAAAAAATGTTGGAAGAGAGACAGTAGCTATGGGATCAAACCCGAGAAAGAAGAAAATTATAAAAAAAAATTAGGTTTATTTTGGAGCTACTTGGAAGGCCTTTACAACGAAATGAATATTTATAAGCGAGGAAATATAAATGAAGTGAAATTAAAATTAAAAGCAGAGCAAAGTGTTTCATTGTTCATTGTGTGTGTCTGTGAAAGTGATCTCCGAAAGCCGAAGGAAGGGAAGAAATTCAATTTCATTCTGGATTACAGATAAGTCAGTCAAAAATAAACTTTTGGTAACGGAAACTTGTTCGCATATTTAGCACTCAAACCTTTACCTATTTCTCCCTACGAAATAGTACATTGGGAGAAAGATTTCATGTCATTCAATTAAAAAATTTAATTAAATTTGTATTACTCTTATCCTATTAAATAAACTACTGAAATTCTAAACAATTGAGCCTAATCATATAAAACAAACCTTAAAGTACGAAATAAACATTATAATACACGACGCAAAGAAGTCTTTGTTTTGTTGTTTGTGGCTTAATTCTGTTTGGTTTCCTGTTTTCTTAATTGTGAACCCAAGTTTCTTCACACATTAAAATATTTTTTATGAAACGTTCATCTACCCTTTCATTACGTTCTTTGAAGATCAAACAGAGCTTTGTTTCCTTGTGTTAACTCATTTGTGACCATTGCTCTTGCTTTTCTGTACTTTATATTTTTACTGATTACTTTATGAAATGTGCCAACACATACTGCAACCTTTCATTCTATATCTTCAACAGTATTACGACGGTCTTCACAATTAATGCCGTTAATGCGGGTTTCAACTGACCGACACGGACGTTGTGCGTCGGTCACTGATGTTCGACTGTTTTTGAACTGTTCTATATAGTTATCGTTTTTGCGATTCACATAATTCTTACCGTGCTATAAAATCGTTCACGACAAGATTGTTTGTCGGTTTTTTGGCTTCAGAAAATAAAATCTGGTTCCGCGAACGTTGTCAGCGAATGCGAAAACTTCAAGCAGACATGCCGGGGTTAAATGAAATTTTCAGTTTGTAAACGGGATCCGTCAGGTGTTCTTCGCCCATCCCCGTCAACCCAACACATAACAAACGCTTAGGGTTAAGCACGCGTGTAGTGCGATTGAAATTGGTTGCTTAATATTTACGACGAGAGATGGGACCTCATCCAGTAATCAAAAATCTTAAAATGAAGATGGGACAAGTAGCGTCGCCGAACAACCACAATGTATTACACCGTTTTCAGTGAGTTGTATACGAAGTCTATTTACCTGATCATGGTAACAGCGCCTTTTCCATGAGGAAATAGAAGGTGGCATCAGATTTTAGTCTTATACTAGCTGAAGTGCCCGCCGTTGCACGGGTTCGTAAATAATAAAGTAGAAATGTAATTATATATAAATTTATTACAGTACTTGAAGGTAAACTACATTCATAATTCATAGGATACACTAGATTCATAGTTCTACTACAGAGAGAGGCGTGTAAACACTCGGTTTACGTCCTCCAACAGCCGAAATCTATTTCTCTTGTGGAAATGGGGAAAAACCGTCATAATTGTACTTTCATTTACAGAAAGGTGTCATTTATGGTGCTCTGTGAATAAAAGGTCATATGGCCAAAATTGTAGAGAATATAATTTCCAATCGCATAGGTGTTTTCAGAATTTTACTAAAATTCTGTTTTCTAACTACAGGGTCCTAACGTTGGAGCTGTTCCAAAATATTCCTATTGTAATCAGGAGTGGGGGGGGCTTTGTTCCACTTTGGAAATAAAGATATCTACTGATAGATCTCGGTGAGACAAACAGAGTAAGTCCTTATTCGTTTCTTGAAGTTGAAGACAAACTTTGCTAGAGGCGGAAAACCACCAAAAACACATTCAAAAAGTGGAAAAACAGAGTTTTCTTGACATTTACAATTTTTTCCACATTTATACAGTATCGTTGTTATTAAAGTTTATTTAATTCAATACTTTTGCCTGTGATGAATGTCTGTATCATACGCATAATAATTTATTTACAAATGAGCAATTACTAAATAATAAAATTTACCTGAGGATAAAATTAAACTAATGTATGGACGATCAAAAGAATTTTATAAATTCTCAGGGAGTTAGCTGTCTGCCAACGATAGGTTAATTACTATGCGAAATTTATATAATTTTAAAAATATAAATTATAGATCAAGAATGTAGGCAACCCGCATTCCCTATAAGGGTGAGTGTATGGGACACTAAAGCATTTATGTAAAATATATTTTCTCTTTTTCACATATGTAACATCAGTATATTAAAAATAAAAATAATTGGCAGCTTCGGGCCCTGAGTAACACGTGCGCCAAATTTTGTCAAATGTTGACCAGTAGTTTGGACGTTTATAGCTGTGACAAACATACTGACGCACTGACAAAGGTTATTAGATGTATAGATATGAATAAACTCATCCATATGGTTTAAACTTCTACAATTGTTTTAAATAATGGGTTTAGAATATAATTTTTTATTATTGAATAATATCAACATGTGTTAGTGTAAATCTAAGAGTTGATTCATAACAGTATTTCTCAACTACACATTGAATTTTCTTGAGTCTATGATACCCATATTCCTCCCGGTTCAAAAATCTAATTTAATTAGTTGAACTAAATACTACTCATGTACCTCCATTTCGGAGCCATAAACAAGATTCTACCACTTTAGAAAGGAACGAGTTATGTGTTTGTGTGTTCATGTTACACATTTCAGCGCAGCGAGCTGTCGTGACTCCATTTTCGAAGACCAGCTCTGCGACGAGATAATTGTTTATCAGTCGTGTTTGCATTAATCCTCTTGTTGGGATTATTCGAGTACAGGTTTTTTTCCCCCATTTGCAACCTTCGTGAAATCGGATTCTGTTAATCTTGACGAAGCGGTCAGCTTTCTCATCCGGCGATGAGTAGAGTTATAACAGATGATCAGGGCTCTCGAATTAATTGCCACACTTATGAAAACCATCGTGAGCACGTGTTGGAGTCCGTGATTGTGTGTTCCTGCCTAATGAAGCGTAACCTGCCCATCTCACGCTGACAGCGACCTCGGGGGGAAAGCTTCGCCTCTTTCTTACATTCTCCTTCACGCTTCAATTAAGAACCATCTTACGGCTTTTAATAATTTTCCTACGACTCATTGCACCTTCCGCGCACCTGACCGACAACAGTTTTTGCTGCTCCAGGGTCGTGACATCTTTTCGCAAACAACCTGTTAGTCATCCTAGGCAAAGAAGATACTCAGAAGGGAATAGGAAGCAGTAAGCAGCTATGGTATTTACAACTAACGGGATGTCCATGATATTATAATTAAAAGCATATTTATAAAAACAATTAAACCTTGGTCTATTCTGAATTAATCAAAGGAATCAAAACGAAAAAAGCCCACCAAATTCGGTGAGCGTATTTATTTAACCATGACCACATTTTTAACCTGATGCTATCGGGCCTTAAAAACCATAGTCATTTTCAACAGACAAAAATAAAACACATCAGTGGAGAAAATGTATCAAATTAAACTAAAAACAGTTGAATAACATACAGAGAATAATGGATACATACATTAATGTGCAACCCAATTTTTATTTTCATCTGACATGATGCGTCCCAAATATGATAAGAACGTTCTGCAAGCATGAAACCATTTATATCCGTCATCTAATTAAGAAGGAAGAACGATGATAAATACATAAATTCCATCCCAAATATTACATAATATTTATACATATATTTATTTATTAACAATTATTTAAGACATCAGCCCATCATTTTAAAACTAATAAATAAAATAAGAAGAAGGGATGACCCAAAAACCGTTATTTTCTACTAATATATCCAAACCTGATAACAAAGAAAAGCCAAATATATCGAAAAATAAGTTCATAAACACTATGAAAATGTTCATTGTGCATCAGAAAGTTTGAGATTGGCGACGTGTTATTGTATCCTGTTTTATGTAAATAGTTTACGAGAGACACTCCAAAAGGAATGTATAATATTTTTATTTAAATTTGTTTCATTCTACAACTTTACCATTCTTACACTGTCTGAATACATTCCTTAAGGACAAAACTTCATTTTTTCCCCATGACCCTACTTTCAACTGCCTTACGCTACCTTGGAACTAGAGCTTGTATTTTAGAAATGATTATGACTCTTCACAAGCCGAATGCTCATTACTAACAGTTTGATGTTATTTTATTATTATTTCCAGTTTAAAGTCGCTTCGACTCCTAGGCACGTTGGATGTTTTTGTAGTAGTTAGACTGATCTGATGTAATCCTCCATGCTAATCTATTCTGCGCAAGCCTTCATATGTACAATGATGAATAAATAAATTAGCTAACCAAATTTGGAGGACTTCTTTACTTTCTATTCCTTTGAGCACCAATTAAATTAATAATACGATGAAATATCGATTCTAACTTACAATTTTATATATATAAAAACATGGTTAAAATTTGCAAATTAAGCAATTCATGCCTCTCTCTCCTTGACTCCCTCATATTAAATGTATTGAAGTATTTACATGAGAGGAATTCCGTGTCTCGGTCTACCTCCCGCGACGGTTACCAAAATTATATAGTAACAATGAGGTCTTTCAGTAGTTAAATTTTAAACTATTTTAACAAAAGAGGATCATAAATTTTGTTCGAATTACTCGTTTAATTTTTTAAATTGAGTGGTTGCGAGTTGCATCTAATATACAACAATTCACTCATAATTCTCGAGAAGTAATTATTTTCTTCACCTTAAATTTCCTCATTTTTTTATTTTGACTTATTGGCCGTCTTTATTTATTGTAAACTTATAGTCAGAAAAATACGTTTGTAATGTATAACCGTTTAAAATATACTGTAATGTCGTGGACTGCGTCATCAGTCTTAAAGTTTCGCAATTTAAAATATTCTGTTGTATTAATATTATGACGAATTATGGTAATTATTGACATGATTCAAACTTCACTCCGATATAAGAAAATGAAATGAATTAGTAATGCGAATATAAAAGTTTAGCGAGAATACGTGGATCAATAGATAACAGAAGGGATTTATGCGATTTTATTCTGGACAGTCACATGGAAGAAAAATCGTATTAACTTCCTGTTAAAAATTTTTGTGCATATTCCACTTAATTTAGTTTTCCCTAAAAATTAGCCCCACGATGACTTATCCAAGAAGATCTGATTCATGAGTGAGTGACTCAAACAGCAGTAGTTTGGGATATCCGTCGTCGCAATCTGATTCATGACCGAGTGATTCAAACAGGAGATAGCTCTCGGGTCACAGGAGAGGAGCGGATAAAAATAGCTACCTATCTTCTTTTTACGGATAAATGACCACTCACTCCGCAGAGAGAGCTTTCTTTGAACCATCACCTCTAATCTCTAATCTGTACTGTAACGCTTACCCGGTCCCTCCGATCAGTTTACACAAATGCCAGCCCTGGCGCCACTGCTTTCGCAGAATCAATAAATATTTACATAAAACCGACCATCATATTCCGCAGGATAAATTGAGGGATCTCATAGTCGTCGAGCCAAAACGCATGATTTCTTGAACCGAGCATGAGACTTCCAGGAGTCTTGAATCAAAATACAAGGACAAAAATTTAAAACAATTTAATACAGAATGAAAATAATTAATACAATGTAGGAAGGGTGTGTTCGAATAAAGTTGAAGGGTAATTTAACAGATAAATTGGAAATTTATTTAAACAATTATCAATGTAGAAAATATTTACAAAGTTTCGGAGGTACGGTGCAGCAAATACGTCTCTTAATACTCTGGTTTAAACCGTGGACGATAACTTCCTTATACATCAAAGATTGGAAAACTTGACAGGGTAACTTGTTAGAACATAGCTTCACCTCTCTGCCCGCATCTTTTAGGACGCTTTCCTCGGCCTCAAAAGGTTTATCTCCTTCAAGGTTCAGGATTCAACGACGGTTCCCTTCCATCCCCTTGAACTTCAGACAGCAGAATGAGCATTTCCAGAGTATCACCGCCGTATGAAAAACAATAAAAAATCGGCCTTTTAAATTTATTTTATTACGCAACGAAACCCCATTGGATGACACTACCACGTGGTATTGAAATATTTAGTTATTTTCCTGGTTCTCAATTCCCACGCGAGCGTGGTTACGGAAATTCCAGGTCATATCTCTAATACAATCCCTGGAGATTGAAGACAGCGTAAGGTCTCGACATACTGACACCATGTCCAGTTCTCAATCCTTGATAACATTATACTAAAAATAGTTTAAGAAATGGCAAGTATCGCGTTACAACAGTTACGACCGAAGCTCAGTCACGCGGCTCCTCTAACATTAATAGTTACGTGTCACAACCACACATACATTAATACTCACTTATGATCCATACTATCCTCAGATAAACTAAAAAAATATTCACAACAAAAATTCCGGAATTAAATTGAATGTCAAAAAAGTTCAGCGGTCGATCGTTGCAGCTAAATCACTCGCAGTGAATGGGGAAGTTTGTGCTCACGTCCCTGCAGTGTGACGACGTGTGATGCTTTTCATCCACGCTAGAAGACCGACCGTTCTCACAGCTTACATACTAATACACAGAAATTATCGACAGCAACATCTACATTATATCTTTTCAGCCTCTTGTGGACTTTTCCCATCCTGAGCGCAACTCACAGGAAGGGAAGAGAGAGATTAGATTCTGAAGGGCTTCACACGGCGTCTCGTTGTAACAGCCAACCCAGGTTCGATCCCTTGGCACATCGTCGAAAGCGGTTAGTCATTGAGAGGCCTCATCAGTGGTGCATCAGTCTCCCTCCACTCTCCCGGCTTATTTCTCTTGTTCTCCAAACTTTCCTGTAACTAAAAACCGCGTGCGTTTTCCGCGCCTCGCGGGTTTTCTATTTATTGCCATTTAGGAAGGATTTTGAAAATGTGAATAAAACTAAGTCTGCTCCAGCTATGGCTGCCGGTCACCATTTTCGCTTGGTAACGTTTCCCTTAGGGCATTGCCCTTCTAAGCCCAGGATACCAAATTGCCCTGTGACGGTCTGACCGACATGACACAGCAGCCGAACCTCTTTTAAACCACGCCAACTTCCCATCTCAATCTACAGTTTTCAATGTAATGACCGACGTGAGGACTATATTAGGCTCAAAAATGGACGAAATTTTGCACCCATAATTTTGAATAGGAGAGGAACCATTTATGTTCACTTAAATGCGATGAAAGGAATTCACTTTTATTGAAATTATGTAGGATCTTAAGCAATTTTTGCGTAATCACCAGTAGGTATTTATAATTTAGAGAGTTTCCTGTACCTCACACCATCTGTATTACACCTGTTCGTTCGTCATCTGTGGTTTTCCACTCAACAATGACAAGCGGATACTATTCCAAGGATAGCTTTGCTTTGTGTAAACCTGTTACATGTATTACATTTTGATGTAATAAATTATTTTTAAAATAACTATGTCCTTATAATGAAACTTTTCACCTGTTAACGGATCTTTCAATACTACTCTTTGTTTCCTATTTGCTTCATACTATTTAATTCAAGAAAAACACATGGAATTTAATTTTTTCTACATTTTTTCATAAATTACAAGGTAGAAAAGTGTTTTCAAGTTACTAATAAGACATATTAAAAATATTTTAATAATCTGAAAATATAAAGTCCTATTTACATGAAGAAAAAATTTTCGTAAACAATTGAGCATCACGACTCGCAAAAGGCATACTTTCTAGCGTCAAATGAAAACAGCTCTACTAAGTGAGTCGCAATAAACCTTCAAATACGTAAATATAGAGTTTTCTGGTAGTCTAAAACAGATTCAGTGAAAATTATTTTGACAAATTTGCAAACAAAACTCCACAATAAACAAAAAGAAATATACAGAACAATATGAGAAGAAATTTATTATTGAAAAAACACCTTTATTTGTAGACCTCTATACAAATGTTCACAAATATAATAACAATCGTGTATACAGTCTTACTACATGTATGCAGCATAGTTATAAAAATATCTGAAGGTTTGAGAAAGAATTCTGATTACAATTATGTTGTACCAGTCAGGTGTAGCTCGATGCTTGTGATGCTATGATGTTGAGATGTTTATGTCTGTAAAAAAATAAATCTCCTTTAAATACTAATTATCAAATTCTTATTACATTTTTCAATATTTTTATACAGGGCTAAACATAAAAGTTTTTATTTAATAATATACAGTGTTATTCAATATAATGAAATTGGTTTTCAGGTGTGCAATATTTAAGTGCCAATTTATAGTAATACTTAGAATCTGTATATTCTTAAATCATTGAAACATACAGAACAATATTATTTAGACTTAATAAGTTAATTGTTCAGCAATTTTATAACTACGAAAATAACTGAATAAAAATTAAAGAAATGGTTATCATGCAATCAAAGAAGAAAAATATTAGGCTAATAGTAAAGTAGAAGTAAGAGAAATGGGCAATACGTATATTAGTTCACGTAAATTGTTTTATTGAACGTCCAAGTAAAAATATCACTTCATTGTTTATGATTGGTTTTGTGAAATATTTTGTTTTAAGGTTTTAAAATGTTCATATTTAGCTTGAGATTAACTCGTCACTAGTGAAGTGCCAACTCATGCGGACTTGTCCGAACGTGAGTGGGTGAACGAAGTTCCTGATGACTTTGTCCTTATTTCTTTTTTCTCTCTTTCTCCCTTGTACGGACACTCGCTGGCCTGAATCGATGATGTTTCTAGAGAATGAACAAACAGTGAAAGTCTTCGTTAGTTCGGAGTGAGCGATTTTCCACAAAGTAGAGGAGTCGGGAATGTTTAAAGCGTCCGAGACAGCTGTTCGTACTAATGAACGGCATAGTTACACTACGCTTCAGGTCACTGCAAGTAGAGCATATTATTATGAGTCTTTCGTTCTCAGATATTCTGCCGATATTTATGTGGAATAAATATTGTTCTGGGTAAGGGAGCAGCTTCAGGGCTGGTGTGGTGGTGGTGGCGGGGTGAAATCAACCAAGATATGTGTCTTTTCAAACATTATGCAAGTCGCTAAACTTATTTCTGACATTCAATATTTCTGTTAAGTTGCTGGTAAACGGTGAGAGCAACTATGATTCTCCTAACGAAAATATGGTTACTTCTGTTGTTGAGTACCTTTCCTGTAGAGGACTACGATAACCTTCATTGGATCATTGGTTCGTTCCTAAGGATCTGATTGATATTAGAGAGGCTGCATGCATTTGAGGCTCTGCTCCTTCAAGAGCGGTGAGAAGCCTTCACGTGATCACGTGTTTAGCCACCCCTGGTTGGGGAACAGATTCCGTCTGGTACGCGGAAGAGAGGTTCTGTGGCTCTCCATGGGTTGGTCCGGGAAGGGGCTTCCTGATGCCTCCGGTCATAGTAGGTGAGACTAAATCAGTCATCTAGTCGCTTTCTCCTTTCTTTCAGTATACGATGATGAGACCGCCTGGCATTGCCTATGCTGTTAGAATGTAAACCTAGCTTGGGAGCTTACTCTCAGTCGTTGAAATGGGCCAACAAGTTTAAAGGACCATTTTATGGTCCGTGCAGGGGGACCGTGAGCACGTTTGTGCAGAAAGGAGCAATGCGTGCGGTCAATGAATACCACCCCTCGGGGAAATTAAAATCTCGGGGTCCGTAGGGTCTCTGTTCTATCCTCCAGAGGTCCTGAAGTCCACCTGCTGGTCCACGTCCCAGGGCAATACATTAGTTCAACTCGACGAAACTATAATTTCATGGGAAATTTTTTCTTCTATCTTTTCCAAGAGACGAGGACCTGTCACACAAAGATTTTGGCAACTAGATATCCTCGTTACTTTAAGCTTCGAAAAAATTCCGGTGGAGACCGAACGCAATGAAATAAAACTTCGTTTAGAACATCGTTAGAATAATTTTGTGGTATCCTTTATACACACATTTCAGAGAATTTTTCTTTGGAAATTAATATGCCTTAAAAATTCTATAGCGCTCTGTATAAAAATGAAACATTTAATAATGTAATTAATATTAATTATAATTATATCTATTTTCCTGTAAACTTATTAGTGTAATGCAGTGAAAAAATTGGACATCTAATTTTAAATAACGGAGCATTATTTTAATTTAACATAATTGATGTTGAATATTAGGGATTTTTAAGTCCTTAAGTCTTAAGGTTTTTTCAATTATTCGTTGTCATTACCAAAGTTTAGGTTATCAATACATTTTTGTATGTATTATTAATTTTTATTAAAATAAATTATAATTATGTTCATTATTGAACCCATGTAAAATAAATTGTTATTGTCTGTGCAAATTTCATAAAATATTTCTTGATAAATAAAGAACAGCAAAAAGGATATAGAAATACACAACAAGAAATTATTTGCTTGTCGTGGACAAATTTTTTGATGCCAATTTCAGCGTTCTCGAGTATTTTAGGTTGGATTTTATTTCATTTATTAGTTCATTTATTAGTTTTAATATGTTAATATTTTGTCATTTCATTTTATGTTTATTGGTGCATGTTTCAATAACATAAACTTGAAGCATATTCTGAGAACAGTTTCCTAGTTTTAATTCAAAGTTTCATGCATATTTCAGCATAGTTGAGTCTTATTTGTATAATGCTATATTTGATTTTTTCTTTCGTCCACTGTTGCTTGTAATATAAACTATTTAAAATATGGGTTTTATTTTAATATACTGAGCGATAAGGAAACTCGTTTAGTTTTTTTCACCGGCCACCTGGAATAGCGAGGCTACTCAAGTAACTCGTTAGGGTCGCTAAAAGTGACCTTTAAACCTTTGATGGAGGTATTGAAAGGAAAAGTGGAGAGGAACAGAGAAAGGGCGTGATGAATAGCAGGGCCAAACAGATTATAGAAAGCTTCCACACTTTTAACATCGTAGTAGAGGCGGTCCTTAGATAAAGCGACAGAAGAAAACGTATTCGTGGTATTTCAACCATCTTAAGCACTCTTACAGCTCCTAATGCATGCAAGTAAAAGAATTCCGTCCTCCATGATTTATGGGGAACAATCTTTACTATTAATAGCTCTTCCTGGTTTCGGATGCAGCTTGAGTTAACATTTTTACCGCGCTTCCGACTGTCTTTAAGAGATGTACGTAATTGTGTAGGAAAACAAATATTTAAAATATACAAGTAAGTTTATCATCTATATTTTCATTTTTTATTAATTTAGTCGTGTTAATAGCTTGGTGGGATCTAATGTAGAAGTGTCCAAAGGAGTTCACTCCAAACACTCCTCTGGACAGCAGCATTTTGTCTGTCCGGAGAATCCTGTAGTCCATCTATACTACGTTTCGTGGACTTTGCCTATTGGCAATTAGCTGCCAACTGCTGCTGGGACAGCACCAACGTCAGAGCTGAGGCCATCAGAGGACTGCAACACCATCGTCGCTTTCCACCACCAGCGTCCGAACATCCGAGACGCAGCAGCCAAAAACTTCTGAGTAAAATTGCATGACTGACAATGAAATGTATATCTTGTCAATAAAAGAATTCTGAAAACTTAAACATCAAGTTAATACATCCTTTAAAGTCAGGTGACTATGGTATACGTTATAATTTTGCAAGTTAAGTGTTAGAGTGGAGTTCAGTGATGCGTCAACCTTACGTCGTTTAAGAGACAATCACTCTTTCCCAAATTAGAAGATGAAACTGAGAAATTTGTTTGGCAATAGGATGGAACCACTCCCACTAGGGTAGGTGAAAGTCAAAGTCACTAACCGTTGGATTGATCGTAATGGACAAAAGGACAGAGCTATTTTCCGCAGGTTTCCACGTTTACCTAATATCACGCCTTGCGACTTTGTCCTTGGCGTTTTTACAAAAGTCCGCGTCTTCGTTCATTACTTAAAGATTCGCCACAGCTGAGACACAGAATTGACGAGGGTGTAGCTTCCATTACTCCAGACATGTTAACCAAAGTGTGGGACGAATTAGATTTTATGTGTACCGTATAGTCAAAGGGTGCACAAATTTAATATTTGTAAGGAAAATTAGGTTCGCTCACCCTTAATTTGATATAGGTAGTCTAAATTAAACTGTTATTTCATTAAATCTGGGATATTTATAGACAGCGTGTACTTAAACAAAAGAAAGATCTTGAATATTTTTTAAAATTAAATAATAATTTATCAAACAACGCAGATTATATTAAATTCCTTAGTATTGAAACTGTTAATTTTTATTAATGATTTGTGGCTAGGCTTTATGTACTTGACATGAAATTCTCAGTCTCAGAATTATTATAGAAACTATGGCACCTCTGTATTAAATATGATTAATTTTGGTATTGAGTATACTGACCAAAAATTAAAAGCAAATTAGTTACAAAAATTTTACAATATTTACGTAGCAACTTGCTCCGGCTGGTAGTATGGCCTAACTCAAGCTGACCGTTGGCGTTTGGCAAATTGCACCAAAATTCAAATAGAAAATGAAGTTAAAAATGTTGCGATGTTAAATTTAGAATTCCCATTAAATAAAGATAAATAAAAGCAGTAACTTAATTTCTCCAAAATGTGTAAGTATTTCTAAGCCCCTGAAGATACTGCGTCAACATGAGAAGATTGGACATATTGGATAGTTGACCTTATGGGTACTAATCTCACGCCCTTCGAATGATGGGAGACGAGTTTGCCGTGGGGTCACAGCATTCTCTTCTCCGTGTCTCCACAAGTTTTATTAATACGATCAGATGACAACTCACATGGTGTTCACAGTTGAACTTTAAGCGAAACGTTGAACTGTACTTACAGATTCTGTATTAGCAAACTGCAGAACGCAAAATGGTTTACGCTGGGGACAGTAATGAAACGTGAATAGACCTCAATCTAATTCCCTAACCTTGTAGACTTGAAAATCTCTACCACAAACGATAGTTCATCGAAATACATAAATATGTTAAATAATTATCATCTTATTTTTCATAAAGATATAAATGATAAAGCTACTTTGTGAACTACGTAACAGAACATTAAATTTATTAAACCATCGTAAGAAATAGGCACAAGTGAAAGCCGTTATGGATTATATACATGTCATTATTGACATTAAATTTTGGAAGAATCTAATCATTCTGATGGCATACGATGCGTTTTATAATTTAAAAATGATTTACATTTCGCAAATTTATTCAGAATTGAGATTATGTTCTTTAATCAGAATTCAAATATCAAAAATTAAACATTCAAGATTTATTAATGGTATCTCACTTTAAAATAAAATCGATAAAATCTATAAAAATTGTAGTTATAAAACGACTGCAGTGAAAGTCGTGTTGAACGATTACGTTGAGGTCGCTTGTTATCGAAGCGACTGGCGAATGAATGGAAATCTGATCGAGTTCCGAATCTCCAGGTGAGAAGCCATTTGCGGTTAGCGGTCCTAAGTGGACGAGATGAGATCTGTTTCTCACAGACGCAGCCGGTGACTCTTAACTGCGGTTCTACCATTCACTTAATTATTATTAGTTCTCTAAAGGCCCCATTGCCTTCCGATATCTAATATTCTCCTGCAATTAACCTGTCGGCCATGTTAACAGAATAATGTGAGTGTTCGAGGCTTAACGAGGCAGCCGATCCTTTCTTCTGTGTGTGATTAGCAACTCCTCGTGTCATGGCCGCACACCTCCAAATAGAATGGATGAGAATAATTTGACGCACCTAATCAGAATTGTACAGCACATTCTGCAGGCGTCGCGGGGCGTCGTGGTAAGACGAGGGCTTAAGAGAGGCTCAAATCCTCTTCCGCTCACTCTGAATTACAATTTATATCATTATGAAAATTTTGGGATAGAATCCTAATATTTGTTCTTACCACTTCACTCCCTATATGACAAGAAATTGATAAGGAAAAGTGAGAATAATATGCTATCACTTATGATAATAGTATCGTATACACTACGGAAATCCCTACAAAATTACAAATGATATGAATACCTCCCATTTTGAAGATACTTTTTGCTAAATTTACGTCGGAAAGTTTTACGTTATATTGTTTCATATTGTGATTACAGGAGTCATGGCGTAGATTCATCTAAATTTGCCGCTACTTAAGTATTTAAATCTAAACGGCTCCAAAATTTACAGAAATTCTAAACAACTTTTCGGTAAAAATAAATTTCTTATTTTAGATTTGTTATTAATATTACAAATTATTATTATTTTTCAATTATGTCACCCCCAAAAGTGCAGTCTGGGGTGGGTGGCCCCCACGGCCACCGCCACTCAACGCCTTTCTATAGTGGATAAAATATGGTTCTAATTCTGTATGTTTAATCCCAATAGACTTATTTCTTTTGTTAAATTTCTGCCTACAATGGTGTTTCTCAACGTGGGACACGTGCCCCACATGGGATGATTTAATTATCTCGCCTACAATTTTAAAACCAACCACCTGCTATGATTATACTCAATTTTAAAGAAGCGTTCGTTAACTGTAATACTTTCTACAGAGCCTCACTTGAAAGTCTGGAGTAAAATAATTTACAATTTACTCTAATAAAACCTCCAACCAACAAAAGGGTTGATACACTTCCTCTCAGGCCATGGACCATATGGGCTGTACCTTGGTAGGATAAAAAGATGCAAGGACACCCTGTGCAAGTACTTACTGTATTGGATGATTGCTATGGCAAGCATCACTATGACAATCTCACCTTTATCCAGGTTGGAGACTTGAGACCAAAGATGACAAACTTTTACCCCAATATAAAATATCTCTACCCATGAAGCGACTTTACATTCAATTTTAAAATTATTAAGAAATTAAATAATAAGTAAAACATTAAATGAATTATTTTTTACTATAATTCTAGTTGTCTTTCATATGTTTTTCAAAATTACGTACCGTTTTTCTCCTTAATAATCTTCTAGTGATTGCTTCCTAACCGAAGTCTTTGTTTTGAATCTAAATTATAGAATATAAAAATGCATATGTTACATAGGGACTTAGGTGGGGCATGGTAAAGAGAAGGCTTTGGGAAACACTGGTCTACAAGGGAAGTCAACAACCACCAGAACAGTTACTAGTTAAATTTTTATTTCTTGACAGCTGTAGACTTAATTATTTTCTAGTGCGTTGATTATACTGATAAAACTTGTTCAAACCTAACAGGCAGTTCTTCTACCTACTCGTGCCGACATTAGTCATTTTACAAAAATAGTGGTCGATAAGAAATTATTAACGACTAACGATTTAAGGTCAAACACTGAAAATGATTTTATCAAGTTATTTTCAGTAATTTCACAACAGCACAAAGGGAAACAATCTTAAAGTTTACATCCTTTATAGAGCATTAATTCTTCTTTCTTACAAGTGAAAATAAATATTTAAGTATTTAATTCAAGAACAGAAGAAATGATTTTCCAAAGAAACACAGCCTTAAAGGCCATGAAACTTTTAAATAAGGAATTAAGGATTAAAAAGTCTCGATCAGTACCGGGAACCAAACCCACGCCATACCAAGTGGAGTTCCCAGGTTCAATTCACTAGTCGAGATTTCCTGATCCTTGTTAACGACGTTTTTAATAAACGTAAGAACATTTTTGAGTATAATGTTAATTCTCAAACGTTTTTAATTATAAAAGATCTATTAACATCGTATTAAAATATTTATATGTCCTTGTTTTACAGGCAGACATATCTTTGTGTATGACGGTGAGTAAACTAAATTTTCGTTTCTATAATTTGCTTTAACTATTCCTTAAACTTTTGATATCATTTATTGATATATATTACAACTGTTTTTACAAAAGAATTGTTATTTTAAACTACAAATAGGTTATATATTTCACGCGGCATTAATGTTAAAGCTCCGGGGTAATGTATAGCAAAATTACACTGAGGCACAGTGTACCATTTTTTATTTCAACATTCTTGTATGGTGTTTTACTTATAAAGTTATTATAACGAATGTAAAGACTATTAATGTATATTTACAAAACCTGTTACTGATGTATTAGCAGGAAAAACGAGTAAAATTGTTTGAAACCGAAAGGTCGAATAAAATATTTTCTTTTTCTCTGAAGATGATCTACTCTTCTACAGCCAGGAACCAGCAATATAAAACTTGTATCAAGTGTGACGACAGATAATAATCCACCGCCTGGTTTTATTGGTTCAGAAACTTTAACCCAAAAAAGAAAAAAAACCTAAAAGATGAAGAAGAAGGAAAGAAAGGAGCTGGATATTGACAGATACTCGTGTAAAGGAAGCTGTAAGAGGAAAAACCTTCACAAAGAGATAAAATGAGGCAAAATTAAACTATTTGAGAATCAAGATGGAGTTTAATCTGGTTATTAAGATTTAAAGCCAGCGATTGAAGATGATCAGCCAGTTAGTCGCATAAGTCCTTTTTAACTGAGGATGTTAGTGTATTTGTTAAATACAATGGAAAATATATCATTTAATATGTGTGTAATACAGAAAAATGCTAATATGAAATTACTTTCTCAGAAAAGGGAAGAAAACTACAAATGATTTTTTATGTCCTCATGAGCTAGATATTTCATCCTTACCTTCCGGTGATATTTCCATGATATTACTAACATTTAAAAAAAAGCAAAAGACGCAACAGTTTCCTAAATTTGTTGGACTTGTGAACTATGTCATCAAATAAAGAGACTAGTTTTTCACCTTTTATTAATGTTTCTTCTTATAAATTGACATCTTTGGTTTTTAAATATAAATATATCTTACAATGTAAACTTTACCCCACAGTCCGTTACAGCCTAACAACAACCCCGTGAACTTGTTAATTATTAACTTCGTAGTATATATTTTAAGACCTTTTATGTATATAAGTATTCCCTAATGATGTAAGAATAAATCCTAAAAGTCCACAAGTTTTACAAAGAAATGTTTTTATCGCGTGTTCTGCCTACTAAATTCCCCACAAGTATTTATTCTTGAATGAAACCTTTCACAATGTAAATTAGAAGAATAATTGTTCCTTATTATATGAGATTTAATATTTTTCATATATATATTGTGTATTTAATTTTATTTTTGAACCTATTTTTTTAAGTTTCATTAAGCTGAAAACTCCTTTAATTACTTGACTTGAAAACCAGACGTGAAAAAAATACAGTAAATTAAATAATAAAACATAATGAGTCCTATAAAAATTATTAAAAATATCAATAACTTAGATATATTTTAAGAAGTACTCGGGACATTTGAATTTTCAGTATTCTGTGAGCTGGCTAAAGACCAGTGCTTCCTCTTACTTTCGTTGGCTTGAACTTTGAAAATGCCAACAGACACGTACAACAGCAATGCCTTTGCCGAGATTCGATCCCTAGGTCTCTAATATGTGCTATTAAATAAGCGTGGAAATTTTAAATACTAAGTTTAAGAACATAATTTTCAATAAGAAAGTATCCTCCTGTGAACTAATGACTGTTAAAATGTTCACACTGTGTTGTTTTTCTTTCGCTATGAAGATTAACATATTTCAGAATGGACGCAATTTACTCACCCTTTATGATTCAACAGCTACTATATAATTTCGTCAATTTTCTTATTGAGCTAAATTCAGTGGTTATTGCCTTTGAGTTACTTCGTTGCCTTGGTAAAGTATTAATAAAATTAAACTCTTAAATTCTTTTATATTTTAATGTCACACTCCCTTCAATATGATTGAGCAAATATGCAGTTTGGAAAGCCTACATGTGGTGGAGAGTCCGAGATTGGTTGCAGTCTCTGCCCTGTGTGCCTGAGACGTCATTAATTTGCAGAGCAACACCAATGCTCAAGCTCAAGCGAGGATTATACGTTTTATTCATTAGCCTTTGGAGAGTCGTTCACTTTTGGATAACAGCTGTTTCTGGAAGCCTGCAGCTGGCGTGTTTCACATTCCGTTCCGCCGCCCGTAGAAGGTACGGAATGCGAGCAGCAGCTCCTTTGTGATGACGGCAGTGAAAAGAGTTTTTCACTGTCGGTGGAGCAAGGTCAATGCCAGGCACTGCACAAATACACAAAATCAAGTTTCCGCTTATGGTGACCAAAATAATCACGCACCAGAAAAACAATTACTGCGGGGTCTGACACAGCCAGAGATTTCTACCAGAGCCACAGTAATAATAGTTTACCAGGAAGAGAATGCTTAGAGAAATTGCAAATTAAGACGAAAATACAGTGGACTCTGGTACTAAGCAATGAAACAATGAGTATGTCGTATTCGTATTCAATAATCACCACAATGAACTTATTCGTGGCTAATAATATACAGGGTGCTAATAGAAAGTATCGAATTTTTTTGAGGTTTGGTAATAATAAGAAAAAACAAGAAAAAATCAAATACTTTCTGAGATATGTACACCTGTCCACTGTAGCTGAAGGCGTTTCGTTCTGAAAATGTCTTTAAGGAGAATGGTTCTTAGCACCCCACAAGGTGAACAGTTGGTAGTTATCATGACAGGAAATACTGGATGGGACCAGCACATGACCCAATGTATGCCGTGAGGCTTTACAGGGTGAATGCTCATTTGTGGCGTACAGAGTCCCGGAGGGTCCATCGCCAAAGGTGCTCAAGCATCTGTTGAAATCCGGCTGAGTGGAATTAACCATGGATTGCTCCGAGGCACTTCTCCACCCGACCGACTCCCGAGGTGCGGATTATGTTGGTCAAGTTGCTTACGGCTCCCACACCCGAGTTTTTGACCTGTCGGAAATGCACTCTACTCGCAACGATGAAAGTGCCCTCGGGACCGCTGCTTTACCTAAGGGCTGGTGGATTCAGTTGCCGGGCCTGGTCCGCCCCCTACTCTTAGGTTACACATACCCAGGCGCCGACTTGCTAGCACCGCCACCGTGGGTTTTTGAGCTTACCCCTGTCTACCTGATTTTTCGCTGAAGGTTCAGGTCAACCCCGTGTCGCGGTGGGGGCCCTCAAGGTGAAATGTGGAAAGCCTTGGTCAGTAATACACCTCAGATGTAGAAGCAAGTGCCACGTTTGTTACACGAAAGACATGGATCCAGTGTGCGGCGATTGGCAGCAGCATAAGTCGTGAGTCATCCTTTTGTCTGAGAGGTTTTACACGAACAATTACTGTCATTCTCAGCGCGTCCAGGCCAGAAGACCACCGTAGCTGATTTTAGTTCTGTCAATGGCTCTTGCTGAAGTATACTGCACTGTTTTCATCCAAGATTTTATTTACCAAAGAGGCAGGATTCACAAAAAATGATGTTTGAACTTTTATAACGAGCATGTGTGAGCTGATAAAAATCTCTATGAGGTTCCAGCAAGAAAGCCCATCAACATTATAAATAACTAGAGCCAAAAATCCTAGCACTAAGATTAAATGGAGCTGATTATCATCAACGTTTTGTTAACGTATTGCCTAATTAGTTGGAGGCTGTTTCATGTTAGCAGCTGGCGTTTTCAGGACCTTTTCCATTGTCATTATCGTTCGCTGCATTTTTCATCGTATTTCCAAATTGTCAACTACATATGGGACATATAACATGTCGGTTACAAGTGTCTTGAATGGACATCATATTGAACCTCTCCTATCAACAATATTAAAATTTTTTATTTGTTTTAGTAGTTAGTACCGCCTCTCAAAATATTTGACAATTTTTTAACACATTGTAGACCGTATTCATAAAATTTGAGAAATCATTTGTGATCATCTGGAAGGATGTCATCAGAAATTGCTGAATTCAGGGCACAAAATTCATTAAGAATTATGGTATACAGTATATTATTTCTCCTATATCGGAATGAGGTTTCATAATAATTCTATTAAGCATTCAACATTCAACTTTTTCAGTATTTCTATATAGACTATTCTTTACCTCCAGATTTTCCCCAACAAATATTGCATTCTCTGCCGTCTTGAGATATAAACATCTGTTAAAATTAGGCAAACTTTGGAATACACAGCAAATCTTAGTGTATCCGCGTTATATTACGTCATATAATAAATTCCATGTATTAACAATAAATTACTTTTATTCCCTATCTAGCAAACTTTGTACCATCCAACTGGCCGTAGCCGTGACTGCAGCCCACCAACGTTTACTGTTTTTTATTTTAGTTGCTGGACACATTTATAATCTGTCGATACTACGAACATAAAACAAACATAATTTCTTTTCTTTTCACTGTTTATATTGTTCCAAAAATAAAGCATTGAATCCACAAGTGGGAAAAGATAAGGGAATACTGAATTTCTTAAATAAAGAGCCGTTCACTATGATTCTTCTTAATTTAGAATCCTTCTCGCCCGTCCACGTGGATGAAGACAGTATAGGACCTGGTCCCAAAGTTACAGCCCTTGCGGCTCACATTTTTGGCAACGTTGCATAGCACGCCCTTTTATTTCAAGCGATATAATCGATTTATTCAAAGTCACGTCCAAAAATTTAAAAATATGGCGTGGCCCGCGTCAATCTTGCCTGTTGCACCAAACGTCCCCGCGTTTTAATTCATTTTGATATCCCGGCTATAGGAAATATACAGGTTACAGGAAAAATTTCCTGGACACAATCATCTAAGTCAAGGATGAACAACCCGTGGTCCGACTTTTGACTTCATGAAGATAAATGTATTATTATTATTATACAAATAAAACAAATACAATTAGAAAAAAGTTTACACCGAGGAAGAATTTTGAAGTGTAGATATTGATCTGAAAAAGAAAAGAAAGGAGTCACACAAAAATCACTTCACTGCACTTCACTATTATCACTTTACTAATTCTAAAAAAAATACTACTCACTTAAGTTCTCATAGCCTATTCCTAAACTGATTTACACTACCCGAAAAAGTCATCAGTATTTCTGCAGGCGTATAAGTGATTGATATGAAATATTTTAATTACAATATAAAAATTATACATTTAGAGTGCATAATAAATGTAACAACCTAACAGAAAGTGAGAACGAGATATGACGCTGAGATGCAACGAGCCAATTGACATTTTTGAAACGAAAGATCATTGCATAACATAGGTGAACGAAATGTTGAAGAATTTTTGAAGAATGTTTGAAGAATTTCCACAATTAGTCACGTTTTAATTTAGATAATGACGCTTTTTGGTACATATGCTGGGGAGCAATTATTTACTGTAATGAAAATAATTAAAAGACAGCCGATCGAGGTTAAATGGCAGGCGATTTCCTTTTTCATCTACATATGGGACATAGAACATTTGGTTGCAAAGAAGCTATGTCAAACTTATAAAAATCTGATCAGGACCTTTCCCATAGCAATTATCGTTAGCTGCATTTTCTATCACATTTACATATTGTATTTCTTTTCTTTATATAGTTGTCTATTTATTCATTTCGGTAATAAAGGGATAATTTGGTACTGTAATATATTACTGTTATTATTTTAATATATTTTTGATACGCGGCACACATTAAAGTTTTTGATTCGTAGGCGGCCCGTTCTCAAAGTAGTTAGGTTACCTCTGGTCTAGGTCTTCTGTATCTAAAACTATACTCACATATACACTAAATATGTAGGATAAAATATCAGATATTTGAATATTATATAAAAGTGGCTACTAATATAAATGTATTTGTAATAAACACTGTTTTTTCGTTTGAGGTACGAGGGAAAAAATTAGTTTCTTTGGGTTAACAGGTTACATGAGGGTGAACCTGAAACAGGCTACTCCCCTTTAATAGCAAAGGAAGGGAATTTAAAAGGGTCCCCGGGCTGTGGTTTAAGGATCCTTCCCGGTGTTTCACCTAAAGAGATGGAGGGAAAACCCTAGAAAACCTGCATCAGGTAAGTCGGGTATTAGGGTAGTATTCTCACGCTCTTCCGAATTACGGAAGACGAATTTGCTGTGGGGTCGCAGCATTCCCTTCTCCATATCTCCACAAGTTTCAGGAGGCAGTTGGCCGACTAATCCAATGGTATCAGAGGACAACTCTTGCCATATGCCCAAGGTCTTCGACCCCAGTACATATACCTCCTAAAATAGATGAAGGTGTCTCGGCATGTGAGACTTTGATTAAAAAAAAACAGAGAGAGTGCGATGCATTCCCGACAGTCACTTAAAGAATTAGTAAGCAAGGTGGATGTTATATAGAAGCAGCCGCCACTAAAGCACTGCAGAGGAAGAGGCTTTTCCTTGTGAAGACGGCACATCTATTACATACCCTTATTTGCCTGCCTGGCAAGGTAGTAAATTCTGCAAAAGGACCTGTGTCGCAGGAAGAAAGTGGTCCTGTGATCTCTTCGCAAGGAGGAGCAAAGGCCGGTCTATCTCGTTCCCCTCTTTGTTGGTCCGACTGCCAAGTGTGATCTGGGCTAACAGCTGTAGAAACGAAACCCGTCCGCACCGGAGTGACCTGACCACTCTCACGGCAAGATTGTTTATACTTGACCGTGAATATCACTCAAATAACGCACTGGGTCACGGACACGCATTTTCTCAATTTCATTTTCGTCTTTATGAGAACTTCCTACAGACATGATAACTAGGACAGGATCGTGTCGCCACAACACAAATTCATATTTACATTATTGTCTGAAACTACTGTTGTTCCTATGAAAATAATACTACATCTCATTATCACATCCTGATCATAAGATCTAAAAAACACCTCGTGCTTCGACTTTTTTATCAATACTAGGCAATACATAAAAGTTGAAAATCAGATATGAATGTCATTATTGACGGAGTTAGACTGTTGAGAAATGTTTAATGGTGCCGTGATAATCAGTTTACCATAAACGGAGACCCATATAAATAGTATTTTGACCTTAAATGGTCCGTCACTTTAATTACAGGGTAATTTATGAAAACATCTATCATTACTTACGTAGTAAGAATCAAGAAAATTACGTTGAATTTTGCAAACTTGACTTAACTAACGATTAATTAAGAGTATTTTCTTGAAAATTACTCGCGGACTGCTAATTATGATTTATGTAATGAACGTTATTATCTTTTTTGCAACTTAATAGCGACTGTACGCCATTGCCTGTTATAATTCGGCACACTTTAAGTTAATTTGCACACAATAGAAATGTTTCTCTCGGATTAAGAGAAATATGATTCAGGTTGAAACAGGCAACGGCATGGATAACGACCTTTCAATAATTCTAAATATTTCTAAGATAAACTCCTAGAATTGATTAATGACGGTTGTTTTTTAGTAATTAAACTACTTTTAAACAATTGGTTTATAGAATGGGAATTACGACTGACGATATATAACTTTTTAAATAAATATTACTTTCCAGATAGTTTCTTATAAATCTTTGTTTTACTCCTTCACCTTGTTACCGCCTTCATTTAGGTGCTTATCGTAACAAGCAACCAATTTTGTAAGCCTTCGTCAAAAATAATATATTGTCTGTGGTCTCAGACTGTTGGTGGAACCACGTCTCGTTGTGCACATTTTCACGACCTTCGTTAAATTGTCTAACACACTTCCACCATTCCATCATTCGTTATTGCTTCCCCATACAAGAAAACACAATGTTCAATTAATGTTTGCTGGCGTAACATCCCTTACATTCAAGAAACTAACCCCTGGTCTGACTTCTCAGTCGTTTAATTCATTTGAACGCCTAGAAAAGCTATAGCAAAAAGAAAATTCCAAATTACGATGCTTTGGCTATGTGGAGAAGTAGCTTGAGGTGTAAGGTAATGATTGATAATAAAATATCTGGAAAATAATGTTCCGCTGTTTCTAAATGAATATCACTACTCACTTTAAGAAACTGCGTTCGTAATTGGCAATGAAGCATGTCTATCCCAGGTTCAAGCATATTCTTTATCAACTAAAAAAAGTGAAAATGAGACCACCTTTAATCATATAATCTAAATTTTGTTCGTAGATCTTTCAAAAATATGATTGTATACACTTCTAAGATTTCCAAAAAATATTTATTTGAATAACTTTAAAAATCATGATTAATCTTCCATCCGTGTTCTTTTTACATTACGTTAGCCAATGAAATATTTTTTCCAATTAATTTATGAAAGGATATAAACGACTCCCTCAGTTCTTTTATTCCTCTCAAAATGGCAATTTATTATTAGCCCCACCTGACGTTGAAGCCTCCGAGATTTCTAAGTTACAAGATTATACAAACACAATCTACAACTTTCTTGATTTCTAAGTATTACTAAACATATTTTCTATTTTCTCCTTAACATAAAGTCTAGATAAATTCATCGAGGAATCAATACGATTGACATAAATATCAGGAGAGTTGGACATTACTTAAACTAATTTTAACTTAACGAAGAAATTGTAACTGAAAACTATTTTATTGATGTTTAACATTTTGTAATAAAAATATTGTTTGAACTTGTAAATCCTAATGAGGAACGGAACGAGTATAATAATTATTGAATAAAATGATATATTCACCAACGAATGCCTGCCACTATCAATGGCTTTGTTGAAATGAAATTTAAAAATTAACGAGCCTGTATTTGACCTTTTTTGCGGTAATTTGCCAATAAATAATTTTTAATCATTTACTTGTATCATTTGATGAATTCGTCTAATACAAATGATTTATAATAGGATGGTAATAGGAATAATAGAAATTAATGCATTTTACAAATGAAAACAAGGTTATCTATAGAAAAAAATTAACACTCGAAAACCAACATATCTTTTTTATTAAAAAAATTTAGTTTTTTAAACAGACAAAACAATGACGTAATACAAACGAATAACGGATGAAAGTAATTTTAATAACTAAATTCCGCCTTACGTGGACGTGTCTTTTTCTATCTGACGTTCTACATTTACTAAAATTACATCCTGTAGTCCAAAGAGAAAGTACATAATAATTTCGCCTGTTAATTAGAACGTTAGTGGCAGATTGTAAATGTCTACCTTTTACCTCACAAAATATATTTCCATTGAAAAACGGAAGTCAGTTATTAGCTCTCTGTTTACTTATCCCCGGGTTCTCATTCCTGTTCCTTTTTGCCATGCTTAATGAAAAGCTTTACATTTATGTAAGGCTTGTTACAGAGAGAGCGCTTAATAACTCACGCAAACAATTTATATTCATCGAGCTTACTTCAATCCAACACTAAAATACACACACATGAAACATTTTACATCGTGATATCAGTATTTGATAAGGAATAGTTACGCCTTAAATAGTTTTTGTAAGGCTTGTAAGTTATAACAAATTATCTAATAGAGACAATGCATCTAAAAATTAAAAAAGAAAATAAATACAGTTATTCTTTATCGAATCTCTATACATATTTCTGTTAGGTGAACAATGGATACATAAAGAAAAGAACAGCTCTTTCTATAAATGGCTTACAATTAAATGATTGTGGTATATATTTACGTGTAAAGGATTAGGGGATTCTAAATGACACCATCTGAATCACTTTTGACAAGAAGACGGCCGGACTGATTTCTATTAAACTTCATGTTACTCTTGTATATTGTCGTAATAAAGTTTTTAAAATATTAAACTTCAACATATCTTGAGCTGACTTCTATTCAAACTACTAGGGCAGGGATATAATTCGCATTACACAAAAAAGTTGTTATTTTTTCTCGTAAGTTCTAAATATTATTGTGACTATCTTTATTTTTTATTATTTTCTTTAGTTAATTTATAAAAACTATTATCTTTACAGATTTTCAGTTGTGCTAATTTCGAAACAGTATATACAATATGAAAACACACAAAAAAACATGAAAATAAAATATTGTATATAATTTACATGGTTACATGAGGGTAGGTTAATCCATTTGATTAACCTACTTTAGCCGAACAGTATCTGAGGGGCATACGACGTGGGTGTGTGAGGATTGACAAGCAGTGAACTGATTTTTGGAGGATTAATGAGGATGTGGTCTGCGGGCATGATGGTAAAGTGGGTTATGATGTGCCTGAATGATCAGGGGGAAGGATTAGGTCAATTGGAAGTTTTCTTTTGAGGCGACGGGAGCGTGGAGGTGGAGGAGGATTGTCATGGAATTGCTGGATCGTGGGGTTTGGGTGATTGAGTGCGCTTTTGATTAGGTTTGTTATGGATTTGGAGATTACTGAGTTTACATTGGGAATTTTAATGTTATGGTGGATGACGGAATTTCTTAGGTACCAGGGAGAGCTTGTAATGGTGCGTAGTATTATGTTTTGTTTGGTTTGAATTTTGGTTGAATGGGTTTTGGCTGTTGTTCCCCATATGGAGGAGGCATAGGACCAGGTGGGTTGTATTAAGGAGAGGTATATGAGGCGTTTTGTGCTGATGGTAACAGGGGATTTTCTGTTTAGGAGGGGATATAGAGTTCTGAATTTTTGGTTTTGTTTTGGAGAGGAGAAAATTAATGTGAGGTTTCCAGGATAGTTTTGAGTCAAACATGATTCCGAGGTAGGTGGTTTCCGTTTTTGTAGGGATTAATGAATTGTTTAGATAGAGATGAATTTGGGGAGGAGGGTTTTTTGTTAGAGTGAATGGGATTGTTATTGATTTGGTGGGGTTGATACTGATTCGCCATTGTTTAGACCACTGCTCTAGGTTATTGAGCGCTGATTGGAGTGGTTGGAAATCGGAGGTGAGGGTGGAGGTTTCATAGGAGATGGCTATGTCGTCTGCGAAAAAGATTGTGCTAGTGTTAGGATGTTGTGGGATATCATGGGAGAAGATGTTGTATAGGAAGGGGGCAATGACACTTCCTTGGGGGACGCCCGCCGCGATTGGGTGAGGTTGTGAGAAGTGGTTATTTATTTTGATAGAGAAGGTTCTGTTTGAAAGGTAGTTTAGGAGTATTTTGTAGTGGGTGTCATTAAGGATGTCTAATTTTGGATAGTAGGGAAGGATGGTGGATTTTATCAAACGCTTTTTCGATGTCAATAAAGGTGTTGATGAGGGATTTGCGATGTTCAAAGGAGTTGTTAATGAGGTTGGAGAGACGGTATATTTGATGGGGACAGGAGTGTTTTCTTTATTTATAATCCGGTATTTGAAAAAGGTCTATCCAATGTACTATATCTTCAAGGGTATCCATTGGTTGGTAACAAAAACTTGGTCTAAAGCAGGCGAAAAGTACACAATATAGATAGTGCCAAGTATTAAAGTAAAATATTACATAAAAAATCTCATGAGAGCAGTGACTTACAAAAACTGCTTTAATTGCAACAAGACAGACTTATGCATATACAGCAGTATACGTCGTACGCAAATCCTTTCGACAAAAGCTACCCTGAACGTTTAAGGACTTATAAATTTTACCTTGAATGGAAAATTTACTAAAACCTATGTATATTCGAACAACTTAATATTATTTTGTAATATTTAGCTTGCGGAAACACGTTCCGTTTGTACAACATTATATATTTCACAATTTAAGTATTGAATATTGAAATAGATAATAATAGACTCGACCTTATTCTAACAGACAAACATTACAAAATAGAGACGTAGCTTTCGGAAAATAACGTGGAGTAATTAATCCTCAAAATACAGACAATATTTAGAATAACAAAACCTTTCATTATGTAATAATTAAAAGTAATAATATAATTACTTTTCTACATTTTTACGTACCTATGAAATATATAAGTTGAGAAACTAAAATATATTAAAATAAACGCTACAGGATACGTCGTAGGAAAATATAATATTCACGTCTTCTTTGACACATATTCTGTTTAACTGACTTAATGTACACAAATCTACCGTGGCGAGCTTTGGTTCTAATTAATCGATAGTGTATGATAACTTGCCATAAAGTAAAGTAATATATATCAAGCTTCAACAACAGAAAGGGTCACAAATTTCAGCAATTGTACATTAAGAATCGTTAAAGGGGGATGATTTTAGAAATAGTTTAAAAAAGTATTTGTTGCTATTGGTTTAGAAAACAATGTAGTAAATGATTTATTTCCAACCTTTATTATGTTCACATCTAAAACGTTAAGTCTATTATTGTAACCTGTTTCAGTAATTAATTTAATTTTACTGTTTAAATGAGGCTAAGAAAATACAATTAGTAAAACCAAACCAAAATAAATTAATGAAAGTTCAACCTGAAGAGGGTCTAGATCCGGACCGAAACATGTATTGAATTATTTTGGTTTTGATTTACTAATTGTCTGTTTTTGGCCCAATTAAAACATTAATTTAAATTTAATTTCAACCTGAAGAGGGTCCAGATCCGGAAAGAAACGTGCAGTTGTATTAATTTATTTTGGTTTTGGCCTCATTTAATTTTAATTCTATTGATCGCGTTTAAATATTCAAGGAATAATTCGGCTCCTGTTTCTTAATTATGACAAACAGCTGTTCTATATATTTAACAACTGATTCAGCTTTACTCTTTTATGTTGTAATTGTTTAGTCAACGATGTGACTTATTACGATGTCAGATATATTCATGCTGAGGCAACCTGCTGTTGGTAATCTGTGGATTGAAATACTGTCAAAATTTATACAAATTATTGTGGCTCCATTAAAGCTTCAAAAATAAACTTTTAGATAATCATGCCTGAAATAGTTTCCTTCTTCTTATAAATGGTTACTGATGACAACATTGGGTATGTAATACAACCGTATGAATAATTTAAATAGTTATCTGTTGGTAAGTTAGTACCCAAAATTATGATTTGAGTTATTTTTTTTCCAGTCAAACAAATTATCATAGATGATATCTACGGTCCAGAACGCAGGATTGCAGTAAAGGTTTGAAGTATAAATGATAAAGGTTTTATTTTTTAAAAAAGCAAATTAAGAATGTTTTTAAAAAAATTCTATCTTTTTACAAATAAAACCTGACTCTTAATTTAAAAAATATTTTCTTCTGGATATTTATCGCAGGAATCTGTATTACTCGTTTGTCTTTTTTACAATAACAAAGAAGAAACGTATAAAATATTATTTTAAATTTAAATTAAGGAATTTTGACTGCAGAAAACTAATTTTCTGAAACAGAATCCTCATATAAAATAAGCAAATAGGGGTAAGTGTAACATCGTGTAGCACGACTTATCATTTTCGTGTCGGAAACGAAATGTAAGGTGAAGGTAAGAGTGGACTGGGATAGGGAGGAAGCAGAGGAGATGGCTGGGTCGACGCCCCGGCTGGCTGGACTCCTTTCTCCAGAACACACCCATCTCCTTCTCCATCTCAGGGCCGGGTAAAAGTGAATCTGCTTCCGCCAACGCCGCAATATAGCGCGTTACCATGGCAGCATGGCAGCAGGAGACACGCTTTCTGACCACGCCAGTGACCGGCTCATTGTTGCAAGGTCTGCATCTTCACGGGTGACCTAGAGATTACCAGCTTTGGCTCTCCTGAGGCCCTTCACGGATATTTCAGGGGTTACTAAACGTCATCCTCTATCTACGATCGCATCTTGGACATTTTAGAAAGGGTCTGAATGGTTTCTAGATAGTAGTCTCTATGCTGATTTGGCTTGAGGAACGGAAAGAACGAGTAAATTGGAAGACAGTGAATGGCCTAGGGCATAAAATATAAATATATCAATCACACAGATTCTTAACAAATGCACAGGATGTCCATGAAATAATGAACCAGTTTTAATGCTGTATTATATGACTGTTTTGGCCTCATTTATACATTAATTTAATTTTAATTCTACTATTGATCGCGTTTAAATATTCAAGGAATAATTCGGCTCCTTCCATACATCAAATTTAAGGTAATTTAACTCAGTTTTTATTACAAATGATCAATATGTGCACCTTTAGTTATGCGGCACACGTCTAACCTAAAATGTAATTCTTCCCACACTTTCGGTAACAAGTTCTGTCACTCTGCTCTGGCAACGAAGACACGATCGTTTATATAGACACTGCAGCTTAAGTTATTACTTAATGCTTAAGGGACACTGGGACTGAAATTTGAAATTCTGTAAATGAATTGCTACTGGCCTGAAATTTTAATTGTATGTTAATAACGCAGATGTGAAGCAATGTAAAAAGAATTTGTTTTGTAAACTTGTTTTTTTTATTGAGATATTTTCGAAATTATTTTCAAAATTTGGCAGTTTTGAAAATGTTCCGTCCGTTACATACTTGCATATATTTATGCTTTATTATATGTATATATAGGGCTGACCATTGTATCATTTTTCAGTATTATTTTTGAAATGGAATAAAACTGTGGATTGAAAATAGTTTTTTTTACTAAGAGCCTCATACGGTTTACTTAAAAATTATCGCTTTCCAGCATTTTCACCTAAACTACTTGAGCAATGAAAAGACTAATACTCGTATTTGAAGGTATTTGCATGTAGATTATGTACAAAATAATGAAGACAGTATCTTAATATTTGTGACGCGTGATGGTTTCTGGAACCAGAAATCATGAAGCCGAGAAAAACACATTTTTCTGAAAAACAGTAATAATTTATTAAATTAGAATCAAACCTATTAATTAACATTGTGCTGCAGCATATGTTACATCTTCCTTTTTTTGTTTGTCAGCTTCTTTTTTCAGCTTACTGAATTTATAGGCATATTAATTTCTAAAAAAACTAGAAAATAGATTTATTTTTCTTCAGATTTTTTCCGTAATTTCAGTCCCCGTTTCCCTTAAGATCTACCCCTTTCGGTAAACTGTTGACTGAGGCGGATTTACGAATTAAGGAATTTTGACTGCTGAAAACTAATAGCAAATAGGGGTAAGTGTAACATCGTGTAGCACGACTTATTATTTTAAGTTAGATATCTCACAAAAATTAGCCTTAAGGGAGGAGGCAGAGCATCATGTGCCTAAGGGGACTCTAGATTCCATTGGTGGGGATGCCTCCTTACGGCAATTAGACAAACATTGTATAATGTCTCATATTCTTAAGAACCTTATCTTCAGGCACAACCCGGTGATCCCCAATCGGATTACACATCACTGGGAGTATCCTCCACCATGGCAATCAGACAGATTGATGCTGGACACATACTCAAAGAAATCCTTGTTCCCTAAGGATTAGAATAACATGGTAGATGACCTTATCTCTAGGCGGGATATAAGCAATATAATCTGCGTGGGTGTGGCTAGGGGTAGTAGTAGGATGGCTTATGTGATCTGTCTGCGAACATAAATAAAGTCTAGTCACTAACCCCTTACAACTGTATCAAAATTTCTCAACTAACAGCTATTTAGGATGCCACTATACTGGCTAAGCTCAGACTTGCGGGTCCTACGTTCATCCAATCATATGCCCTAAATGCACTGTCTGAAATAGTAAATCCTTTCTCTTCTAATAAAATCATAAAGAGTGCTAGGTAAAGCATTCCATAATTAAATTATAAGAGTAATGAGACTACCCTATGCGGGATTCTAGCCTATGTTGGTTTTGTGAGTAATGACCATGCTGACAGTGAGGCTAAGAGAGATGCATATGTAAGAACATGAATAGATCAGCTTATGAAGAAGCGCTGAAAAAATACCACTTAATTGCAGAGAGGAGACGTCCGCTAGGCTCTGAATATGGTAGTTTACATTACTACCGGAATCCAATATTTACCCGAGATTTTTCAAGAAGATGTTAAATTGAACTGTCCATCATACGCTCCGGACATACCCTGCTTACTCACACATACATTTTTAATAAAAGATTCCCCCCGAATTGTGCTAGTTGTGATCAACTGCTTACGTGTCCATCATGTGTTATATGATTGCCCACGCGAAGAACTTCCTAAACTTCCAAATGGCATTCCGCTGAAAGAGGGTGATCCCAGTTGTTCCAAGGAAGCAGTATTTAGCCTGCTAGATAATTTGAAGAGAAGAAGCTTAATAGATATGATTTAACGGCTTTATTCGTTAGACTTTCTTATAAGACCCAGATGTACAAAACTTGCACTATGAGCAGATAGTATGATATAATAATTCAGACAGCCCCCAATAACCACGATGCTAACGGGATTTTAATAAGGATTATAAGAAAAAGAAATCAATGGCGTTATGTCAGATGAACATGGAGGTTACCTGAAAAGAGCTCTGTCGATAAAATGGTCAGGACTTCGTCGTTTAACTACTCTTGTGCGTCCAGTACTAGAATACGGCTGTATTTGTTGGGATCCGTTCCGAAAATATCAGGTCGAGGCACTGGAAAGGGTACAGAAGGGGGCGGCAAAATTTGTTAAGTGGTGTCCTGTGCACGGAAACGGGAAGGTTCGTCAATTAGGGTCGGAAAAGTAAGAAAAACGACGGCAAAATTTACGTCTCGGGGCTCTTTTTAAAGCGTACGCAGGCCAACAATCCTAGAAAGATATTGCATCAAAGTTTTTAGAAGTAAATTATTTCAGTAGAGGGGATCATCATTGTAAAATTGGGCAGTGTAGCTTTAAAACTGACGTTGGTAAATTTTCATTTTTAAATCGGACTGTAAGGGATTGGAACAATTTACCAGCAGAAGTTTTCGAAACAATTCCCTGCCTATAGAAACGTGTTTCAGGGAAGAATTAGGAAGTGTAGTGAAGTGTAGTGTAGTGCGACGAAACAATATATGAATAATGGGTACTTTTAATATTTTTTTATTAGGATTTAATTTAATTTATATTATATTAGTGTAATTATTATTTGTAACATATTTTATTTTTAAGTTTATTTTTTGTAACTGCCACCGAGTGCTACTCAATTGAAGTATTAATAAATTCATTAATTCATGTTTTTACTCTTAACCTTCTAATTGGGTAAAGAACTATTCTTGCACATTATCCAAAATAGCTACTCTTGTTACAATAGTTTCAGAAAAAAAATGTGTCCATACACTTCCGGACACACTGCAGAAAACGTTTGATTTTGTGGAATATCTTTGATGTTATGACGCCCAGATTCTAACAACTTGATGAAAAGTTGACCCATCTCAGAGCACTACACAATAAAGAAGATCATCTTTCCGCTGCAACACTTCACTTGCAAAGTTATAACGTACACCATAGTCATCTATTTGGCTTTAAAATATGTGTCAATTGTAACCGGTTTTGGACGAAAGCGCAAACCTGTCATCTTTGGCAACTGAAGTTCAAGACTTGATTTCCGAACAGACATCTTACGACTACGAAGGTAAGATACTCTGACACGATCAAGATTCTTCTCAGGCACTTTGATCGTCTCGTGCACTTCATTTTATACAAACAACCGCTCGTTTGGAATTGTGTATAGCAGGGTCGGCAACGTTGTGCCCGGTAGACACAATTAAAGTGCCCGCATTAAAATACCAAAAATGTAAAAATTAATTTTATTTTAATACTTGTATTAGTTATAAACATAGTCAAACCTTAAGTTATAAAAAATTTTACTTTGCGGTATTCTAGACCCTTTAAAGTAAATAGAAGTGTAAGTATAAAGCCGTTTCGATATATTTTAAAGTTTTATTTTCGTTGTACAATAAATGACGTGCGTCGTCATTTTGATGCGAAGTGATTGTGTTCAGGAAAATAATATACTTTTAGGAATATCGACGGCAATTACAACAGTCGGTGCACCTGCTATGAAAGGGAACAATTTTGGGTTAATTTCGCTTTGTAAGAAAGATTCAAATTTTTCTTCTCATAATGGATAAATTCAACAAGAAATGTTATGCTGATTATTTAAATTACTCTTTCCAGAAGATGATGCAGAATTTGAAGATCTTATAATATGTTATTTTCATATTTAAAAATTTCTTTCATTTATCTGCCCGGCTACTTTTTTGTTGGGGAGATCAAAATAAAACTTTAAGTGAAACTTACTTTGAACTGAAATTACAAATTCACTCTTAGCAAAGTGCAAGTCACTTACACTCAGCGTATGTGGCGCTGTATGCGGGGAAAATAAAGCAGTGCTCGCCCCTGTGCATAACTATTTGAGTTACTCTTTAATTGTGATTTTGAAACAACCATCTACACCGTTTACAGTTGTTACTATTAACTTTTAAATGAGACATTCTTTTATCGACACCCTGTATTATTTAGGCCAACAATAAATTCTGTTAATCACTATCATTGACTGTAATCTGAGTCTTTCTTATGATCTGATGTTACTATTTATAACATTAATATAATGCATGATGTTGTCCCACAAACGGACTGTCAAGTGAAATCTTTGAAACTATTTTTAAAAGTTTCTGTTTATTTATTTATGTCTATTTGTGTTTATTATATATTTAATAGATAAAAAGGGGTTGTTAATAATAATTACTACGTTATTAGAATAAACATTGCATACACAATTCCAAACAATATTAGAATTACAACATAGTTTTCTGACTTAAGTTAGAACATAAATTTATCACTATTTATTCAGAAACGACGTTTCGTCTCCTTTTTGAGACTTCCTCAGGCGTACTACAAACATAATATTACAAGAAATTAAATATGGGTTCTGTATTACAATTTTTTAATTTATATATAAAAAATAAATTTATATGCTGACTTATTACCGTCTTTTTATTTATTGTAAATATTAGAATTGCTATCCTAAAATATAAATTTATATTGTTCAGTAAAGGTTATTTCTTTGGTTACGTGAGATATTTCATATCATTGTGATTTATAAATTTAATGGATTAATAACCATAACGTTATCCCATATTATCGGGACTATATCAATAAAATAACGGCTAAAATATTACGGTATTTATCAGAATATTTTTAATCAATTTTTGTATCTTCAACCATAGGGTATATATAATTGATTGAAATACTTACCTTCACTACCTCAATTTTCAGTTATGACTTATAATTAGAAAAGCAAGTTCATCACGAAATTTATTAGTGTCTGTTTAATAGCATGGTCTCACAAAATGAATTAATTTTTGAAAATTACATTGCTTTCTTTTAGGGGGGGGACATACCACCAGCTACCTCCCCCCCATCCTTCCTGGATCCGCACCGTTAAAATAAGACACAAGTGAAACTAGTTAGGTTTCATTTCCATTTACTTTTTTTTGTTTATTTTGTTTTGTTTATTATTAGAGCATACAATTTAATTTAAGATAGTTACTTCTATTTTTTAAGTGCTATTTGTGTTCCACAGGTATGAATTCGTTTTTGTGATTGAGCGGTGCTTAAACTCTCTTTCTCTTTCTCTGAGGTTTGTTCCTGTAATGTAATTTATGTGCGCGTTAGCTGCTGCTCCGTATGGGGTCCGCTGCAGGAACGTTTTCACTGTCGGGGTTTCCCCGCCCTGCCCACGGCTGCAGGTCGTCGGGTCGCACACTCAGCTTCCCGTGGTCCAGATTCATCTTCGCCGTCCTGCAGGTGCGACTGACACACACCGCCTCGCTATACTTTCGCTGGCCTTGGAAGCGTCATTAAATTCGGAGAGAAAGTTACGCCACATTACACTGGCTTACGATTCGACGGTCTTTCAATACAAGAAAATTAATTTAGTGAACATGAATTAATAATAGATATTAAGAGTGTCAAAAACGTTGTATGGTCAAATGTACGAATAAACATAGATACCAATAAAATACCACATTAATATCTTTAACGTTTTCTTATAAATAATATCTGAATATTTGCTGATATTTATAGAAGAATTTGACAATCTATGAAATTTATTTATAATATCCAAATCCATCCGATGATTTCCTAAATTGAGGACGTGTTTATCTTAGTATTATTAATTTATTGATGAATTTGACTGTTTTCTTTCATTTATCATTTTACTTAAAAATCAACAGAAATTCAGTAAAATGCAATAGTTTTGAATACAAATGCACTGTACTGTTTAGATTTTAAATAATATATTGCTGTAACGGATAGTTTTAAACTCGTCTAATAGGGTTCAACATTATTAATAGCGTCTGGACTCTTGTTAGGGATATAGATTTGTTTTTACTAAATTATTGAAATGTGTTAATAAAATTACGACTCACTTTTCGCTTGAGAAAAGTCCACAAATAAGTCAACTACAACAAAACTTCGTTTATTTATTTAATTACACATATGTTGGCAGTTATAATATTTTACAAACATTCCTTTTTCTACGGAATTTTTGTTACGATATCAATAATTTGTGATCACAATGTATTAACTATATATTTAAATTTCGGTGTGCATGTGTTCGTAATTCTTTACAGATTTCTGCGAAAACTTTTGTTTTTGTATTTACTAGGTCCCCTAGATGGTTCTTAACTATAGTTGGAACCACTAGTTGGCACTGTTAACTTTTTAAAATTTTCCGACAAAATTCCTTTCTATATACCTTCTGGATTTCTCACATAAAAAAATACAATCCCAAATTTTCAGCCTGACCGTCTGAATAATCTGTGGCATTCGACT
The DNA here is from genome assembly GCA_034510155.1 of Eucriotettix oculatus. NCBI lineage: Eukaryota > Metazoa > Arthropoda > Insecta > Orthoptera > Tetrigidae > Eucriotettix > Eucriotettix oculatus. The sequence goes on from CM067377.1 coordinate 99,483,012, forward strand.
TATGTATCAATACACGCGAAAGTTCATTGAGTCGTAGCTTAACATTGTTTTGGCATTTCAATTTCGTATCGCTGAGCTCTTATAAATTCCGTGTATTGTAATTGCGTTCATACTGAGTGTATTATTTATCGATTAATAAGATATTAAACAAATGAAGTGTATTTTAAATAGTATTTTGTGCAAATGTGAAAGGTACATTGTTTGAATTACGATTTATACACTTGGTCATTCGGGGGCATTCCTTATAACCTTAATAAAACATTTACTTTCAGCATTCATTTGTGAGATTTAGATGATAGGTGGCATGAAAAGGAAGGTTTTTTTAAAAAATAAGTCGATCTATCTGATGGTTTAATCAGTGTTGACCAGGAATTTTTTTACTTAAAAACTGCAGTGGGCTAGTATAAATTATGTACTGTAATAAGTGATTTCGCCCTTCAAGGTTTTTGTGAATTAGTCAGTAAGATGTGGGCGCGGTCGATTAATGTAAGGACGGCGACCCTTCTTATTGTGTGCGGCGTTAACAGGTTAAATGTTGTGATTTTGGAATGTTACTGACGTAGGAGCAGCGGTCAGAGCAGATCGTAAATTTTTAATTGAAAACCCTCCGGTAGGGGTAATTTTATGAAGTGGAAAAACAATGCAGATTGGAGAAGGAGAATGTTAGTTCTAAAAGTTTATTATAGTACATAATTCTGAGTGTATGACAGCAACATTCAATGATTTCCGAACCGAGGGACTGAGCTTGTCATTAACTGTACAGTTATTAAAGTATTGAAAAGTTTCCCTTTATTTCATTATTTAACCCGCCTCCAATAAATTATTTAAAGTTAAGACCCCTGAGAGTCTCATGCTGGGTTCAAGGACTCGTGTGTCTTGGCTCCACACTTGCCATCTCCCTCAGGATCATGCGGCTCACGATTATAGTTTCTTTTATACTTATTATATTAATTCTTCGTATGCTTTGGCGCCCGGGCCGGGGAGAGGGAAAGCGTTACAGTACCGGGCAACTCCGGGCATCCAGTTAATATATTATAATTTTATTTCTTTCCTTTATAGCTAAATACCTATTTGTTCCCTAAAATTAACCTACAATCGCAAATGATTATTTTCTACGTAGGACCAATTCTAAATATAAATTTAAATCTGGAGCACTAAATAACTAAGTACATTCGGGATGCACTTGAATCCTAAAGGGTGGTTCTTTGAAAACCAACATGGATTTCGATCGGATTTTTCGTGTTAAAGTCAAATCATCAATTTGTTTCAAGATCTAGCAGACGAAGTCGATCCTGGTGGTAGAATAGAAGCAATTGTTATTGATTTTGCAAGGGCTTTCGATGTAGTCCCTCACATCTTGATCCAGAAGTTATATGGGACAGGTATTGACAAAAGAGTAGTTCTCTGGGTGCAAAAATTCTTTAAAAAAATAGGCTACAAAAAGTCAAAGCTGGGAAAGAAACTTCAGAACTCGGATCTGTAACATCGGGAGTCCCCCAGGGATCGGTTATTGCCCCATTATTATTGCTCATATTTATAAATGAATTGCAAATAATATAAACTCTAAGGTCCGACTTTTTGCAGATGACTGTGCAATTTACAGGGAAATAACTGGGGAACAAGACGCAGCTGCTCTCCGAACTGTCTTAGATACTCTAAGTACATGGGCTGAGCAAAATAAGCTCAAAATCAACAATAGTAAAAGTAGGGCGATCAGTTTTACTAAAACGCGCCTTCAATATGCCTTGTAATATAAAATAGATGGGGAAACAGTGATCAAGAAGACAAACTGTAAATACCTAGGCATTTATTTCAACAGTAAGCTGGGGGTAGGTAAACTATGCTACAAGGAAAGCATGTCATGAGAACACGCAAGAAGGAGAATGCGAAATTTAAGGAAATAGCATATTTGTAATTAGTACGCCCACTTATGGAATATGGTGCAGCATGCTGGGATCTGTACAGGATAGGTCAAATTAAATCCTTAGAAAGGGTGCAAAGAAGGGCCGCAAAATTCATACAAATAGGACCTGGGCATGAGAACGAAAAGGTAAAGCGACTAGGGTGGGATACGCTACAGACAAGAAGAGAAAGAGCTAAGCTACACATTTTCTACCGAGCCTTTGCAGGTCAAAAACCTTGGCCGGGAATCCGAGATAGAATGAAAGCATCGACTCGGAACGGGAAGAGTGATCACTTGTTTAAATTACAAGCAACGCACCAAAATACAGACGTTGGAAAATACTCATTCCTAAATTGGACAATTAATGACTGGAACAATCTGCCTGCAGGAGTGTTTGGGGAACTTCCTCTAACAGAACGAAAATTTAGACAGCCTAAGTTTAGTGTAGTGTACCGTGAATTCACGGTGTAGTGAAGTGATCAGTGCTCCGAAATCTCTAAAAATATACTAAAGTGAAATATATTTCCAGTGTTTTTTTTCAGGCAAAAACAATATTATTCCTTTTTCAAAATTTATCTTCGAATAATACGATTCCATATATATTTATTTACTAGGTGTATATATGATTTTTATAGAATTTAAATATATAGATTATTGTAGGTTAGATATGGTCCTTACGACCACATTATTAATTATTATTTAAGTCCTATGTATCTGCCCATTTGTAGATATAATAAATACATACACATTAGACGCTGGTTCTATATCAAATCAATTAACTTGAGTTGTTAAATATTAGTGAAGTAAAGAGCTTTATTCTCTCTAAACACATCTTTATTTATTTTATTAGATATTTTTTCAGGTTTGAATTTATTAATTTAGAAATATAAGACCAATTTCTGTCCAGTAAAAATTGTCCACAATAATTACAGCTTTGACTGAAACTAACAAAGTGATGATTAAATTGAAACACAAAGCGTATCTTGTTGACTGTCTTTTACATTTAGAAAGAGAGATTTGAATCTTCCAAGTTGTATAGTAAATCTAACAATGAGCTTGATAGAGATCGAATCCCTTCCACGTGAAAGGCTACTTTAGATGCGAGATCTCAGAGTTTAGAACGCCTGTAAACAGCTTTCACTGGAACAGTTAACAGTACCGATTGTGTAATTAACTCCTGATGAAAAGAATTTACCGTATTTTCAACTTCTGACTCAGTATAAATACTAGAAAAAGTGTGACGAAGTAATATAATATATATGAATAGATAAGAAATGAATCTCGACCGTCCATTATCACCTTTAATTGTATAACAGCAGAATTTCCAGCGGTACTCGGTTATTTACTTTCCTCAATATTACAACAAATAAAGTAAAAACAAAATGTGTTATATCATGATATTTAAAAGTATATTTACAGATTAGAATTAATATTAATATTAACATTCAAATTTGATAGTGATCAATACTTGTAATTGGAGGGCAGGAGGAGCTTCAATTAAGACATTTCCACTTCCTTTGACTTGAATTACATGCACCTTTGATCAATTTATACGATGTCCATTCTTCACTGAATTCCTAGAAGTTATGTTGTTCAGAATTTAAAAGGATCCTAGCTTAGGTTTACAGGAGTGGAAGGATGTTGAATCTGTCCACGGGACGTCCATTCGGACTAGCTCAGTGGTGGATTGAGAGAGGTCTTGGGTTCGAGTTATGGGTCCGGTCGAAGGTTTTCCATTATTGTCTTTCTTCTGAATTAGCTATACACTCCTTACTTGATCTTCAATTGATGCATTTCTAGGTATGTATGTATTTCCAAATTGCAATTAGGTATATGCTGGTGGCAATTATATCAAATATACAGCCTTAAGATGTAAAAACCGTACTAGCGCTAATATAAAAGTAATTTTTCCACAAGATACTACCAATTAAAACGTAATGTTTCTCTGACATCTCGATGAAGTTAAATTTAAGTAACACTACACTTCACGGGAATTTTAATTAAAGTGAAACAGGCCCAAATTATGATAAAAATTCTACTTTACAGTCTAGCCGATCACTAGAAATGTCTTCCTAACTTTCTGAAGAAGGGGACGGTGCCTCCAAAAATTTGAAGAACATGAAACTTTACATGGTGCCTGCCATCTGTCAACCTCAGGTAAGTCACCTACTTTCTATCTCTCTTTCCCGTCGTTACTAATTGTTTTAGTTGATCTGACAACGTCATTTCCTGACTATATCCTAGCTGTGTGCTGACTCACAGAATATAGGTGTTTAGATGAATTTCTTGTATGTTTAAACTGTCCATTCTATTAATATTTCTGTAATTTTTCTCCGCCTCTGAGTTCCTTATTTAGATTGTCTACTTGTCTCCTAGTGTAAGCTTACTGACTATCATTATTCACGTAATTCTTGAATAAATATTAAATGTGTCGTGTCAGTCGTCCCAGTAGGTCAAGGCCACTTAACGGACTGTAGCTCCAAAGCGAAACGAAAAAAAATTCTATTATTTTATTGAAGGAATGTGACGAAACCTGTTATTAGTTAGGTTGTCTACTATTTTTCTTCGCTCATTAATTCTTATCAACACATTTTGTTCCAGAAAAATCTCGCCCTTTTTTAATCTTTCGGCGTGGTCCGTAAATTCAAAGCACCGGGGTTATTAGAAACGCGGATCTTCCCGTGATGAAAGTCCCGTTTTACCTGAAAGGCCACTTTGGCAGGTCTAAACGTTGTAAAGATATCTTAAATGCACTGGATTTTGTAATTAGAGAGTCCTGTTTCACCAGGCATAGGTTTTAGTTTCTCTGACATCTCGTCGTACTCTTTGAAGCTGCGTTAGCCAATTAAAAGTTTCCATTCCTTCAACATCATCTTTTATCTGGTGTAAGTACATGTTACCACGGTAGTATACACACTTCAATGTTCCAAAAGCACGACAATTTTACCGATTACGAAACTTACTAAAACATTTTATTCATTGCAACGTTCGGTGATAGTGACGGAAAAATATACTTCCTATTAGGTAAATGGACTCTGCTTCACAACATTCTAACCAATTACTACCCTTAATTCATACCAGCACAAACTAAGGTCTCATATAACCAACCTAGGAGGAAATACTACATGGTCAATAATTACAGGAGTGTGTATCGATTCGCGGTTATTGTTTTATATTGTGATGGACAAATAAATTTTAATATTGGCACAATTATTCAGATTTTTAGATGGCACGATGACATAATTAGTATTTCGGATATGTTTTAATAATTATAATATTGAAATAGAAGCAACTTTCATGAATGTTAAACATTTAATTTCATTTGTGTTATTAATACTTATTTAACATAATGTCATAGAAAGACCAAGGCTGGGTTTGAGTCCATAGTCCGGATGACATTTTTCCATTTTTGTCTTTGTTCTTAAATTAGCAATATACATTACTGAGTTTTATTTGAAGCATTTCCACTTCTTTATACTAGAAATCAATTTACGCAATGTTCATTCTTCACATATTTCCTAGAATTAGGGTGTGAAGTGTGTGATTAGTGAATTGGTAGGTGAGCCTAGCTTAGGTTTATGGGAATGGAGAGATGTTGAATCGGTCATTGGACGTCGACTTGGATTAGCTTAGTTGGTGGAGCACCCGGCAGCTGATCGGGTGGTCTTGGCTTCGAGTCCCTTGTTCGGTTAACATTTTTCCATTCTTGTCTTTCTTCTACTTTTATTCATTGACTTTGTTTACCTTTCTTTTCTATTATATTCTGTTTCGAGAATGTTCTGTTTCTGTAATATTCCATGAATGTATAAATTGTACTGGATCCCGAATTGGAGTCAGTCTCTCGAATGCGAGCCTTTGTACAGCACTTCCTGTTAAATAATCGTCTATAGCATTTAGCAGTGTGTGTTACTGTATCTCATGATCCTTCATAAACGTGACAATAATAATAAAATTAAATTACGAAGATACGAGTGAAATTCATTCATTGGTACAACGTTAATATTTAATTTAATATTCTTTTCTAATCTAATTATGAGCTCAATTATCTGTCTTACTAGGGTTATACACGATGCTCGGTAATTTTCTATGTAAATTAAATTTACGCCCCTCCTCCTTCACGCTTATGGATGCTCCTGTCATCTGGCGAACGGTTTTTAAATTATACACAAATAATATTAGGAGAAACTATCAATCCCACTAAGCCCTAAAAATATTTATTCACCCCAAATACCGACCGTTTATGCACATTTTAAATTTCTGCCACCACCACCCCCTTCACCAGAGATGGTAGTAGTGTATTACTCACACAGTGTTTGTTTCAGGCTCGCAAGGAACTCGTGTACAAAAGTCGAGGCCAAATTTTTTCGCGTGTTTAGATTTCAATGCGGAAGATACATACTTAAACCAAAATACGTGGAAATAGTCGATTATAATTACTAACTATCTGGGATACCCGACATTGCCCAAGTACAGTATTTAATTCTACACTGATCTAAATTTAACCGTCATGGAGCGCGTATGTTTTTGAGCACTTACCTATGCCATGGTTATAAGGACACTTAGAAAGAAAACGGAGATGTACGTAATTGAAATTTGTGAATCTTTGACGTTAAGTCAATCCGAAATTAATTTCATTATTGCAATGTATACAGGGCGTGGCATCAAATGTGGTGGTTTTGAAATAACTGTCAAAAATTAATGAAGTAGTTTACAAAAAAATTATTCGTACCATCATAATCTACATAAGAAAGCATTTATATTTCACTTACAATATTATTCCATTTTTAAAAATGACGTCGACTAGGTGACGTTTTCTCACAAGGCAATGCGACAATGATAACTGCCAACGAAATCCCGTAACATTTGTTGGGGTATTCTTGCAATCTCTCAACGAATGTTTTCTTTAAGTTGATCAAATGTCGTCGGCCGTTGCTGGTAGACTTTACTTTTCAGGTATCCCCACAAAAAAAATTGCAGGTGAAGAGGGGTCCAGGGAATCGCTCCAGTCGACCTTTGTTATAAATACTTGAATTTTTTTTTCTGATGTGCTAAATTTTTTAATAATAGTATTTACTTGTCACTAAACCTCTTTATTGTCGTTAAGGTATCCAGTCCTAAGACTGGTCTGATGCAACCCTCCATGCTCACCCATCTTGGGCAAGACCTTTTCCGGTTTTTCCGCACGTAAATCTCTCTTTTTTGCGAAAGCCTTCCTTGCCTGTTCTTTCCTACTCTTTATGTCTACTATACTTCTACCATCCCTAGTTATTATCTTGCCCAAGTAGCAGAATTCCTTAATCTCGTTCAAAATATCCCTTCACAATCTAACAGCCTTTGTTATTCAATACTAAACTCCACCACGTTGGTTTTCCCTCTATTAATCCTCATGCTGTACTCTTTGCGATACTAAACTAATTGTCCTGTGCTGTTCACATCAATCAGCCCCAGTATTCTTCGTTATGAGTATAATTTTTTTTACTAATATCACACCTCTTTACTACAGTAAAAATATTTGAAAATCTCACTTGAAAATGCTTCCAGACGTCACAATTAAATATCCACATAATTCAAAATACACAAACAACGTAGTTTATCGAAAATTCTCACTGATGTAATTGACAACAAATCTATTAAATTATGATTAAAAATGTTACCTATGGATTTTATAATCATTTTACGTTTCCTATAGTCCCTATTGGACCATAATGTAGCTTGAAATCTGCCGCGGCTACTTGAAATGTGGGACAAAAACTTCATATTTAAGAAAATCGCATTATTTATCATCATCTTTTCGTGTGTTCTTATTTTGCAGAATATTTGAATTTATCAAATGTAAGATGACACCTTTCTTTTTTAAATATGCAGTGTGTGAATGGTTTGTGACGTCATAAACACTAACATGTTGAGACATACGAAAATTAAAGTAAATCACTTCTATATTTATGCCGCCAGTCTTTTTCATTTTCTTTTTTTTTAAATAAGTGTCCACGAGCTTTAAACTTGTATAAATAATTAAAGACATACAAATATACAAACACAACCTTTTTATTATATAGTTTAGAAGATCCTCAAACCATCTCTTCAAGTCCTTTTAGTGCGAAATAATCTTTAAATTTCACCAAGATCTTATTTAAGTGATGATCATTTGTAATTAGTTATTGAATATTGAAAAAGCTTTGTTAATAACAGTGCAGATGAATGAGGGCCACACACCACACACACTCCATTTTCTGTCGCATTCATTTCAGTTTATTGAAAACGCAGTCTGCGCGAACATATTATTTTCGGGGCGTATACTTGTCTGGGCGTGAGGTTATAAATAATATTCCTCCTCCGGATACTAAATTGCTTTCTAGCAAAAACGCTTTCACTTCCAACACTCAATCTCTCCTATCATTAATTACTAAATAAATCTTACACGGCCATCCTCTAAACGTGAATACTGACAGCCTGTTGCGATGTTTATCCAATTCCGTCTCTCTGCTTCTTTATCTTTTATTACTCTCTTAGTTTCTTGCTCATTTCTATCAGATATCTTTCACTTCAAGGTATTTGAATATAAATTACTCGTTATAACCGCTCAACTTCCCAACACGATTACGTTCTATAAGATTTGCAATTAAGTACATGTCAGTTTCAAACCTATAAAGGCTAGAGGTAATTTTCAACATTGTATCGATTTCTTAAAAATATACTCGTCAAACCAGTGTAAATATGAAAATACCCAATGAAGGCTGCTTTGTATACTAACGTAATCAATTAAATGTTTGACTTCACTCTTTTCTATACTTCTAACGGTGTATTAAGCATTACTAGAAAGCTATTTAGACTTTTGGTTGCCAATTTGAAAAAAAGAAACGCTATATTGACCCTCAGAGCGACTTATCGTCTAGCCCGTCCGGGTTAATCCAATCTGTTTAAAGATCACTTAAAGGAAATTCGTAAAATATTTTGTAACTTTTTGTATGTAAGCTTTAAATATTTAGTGAAGCGCTATTTTATAACGCAGGTAGGTCTTCAGTTAGGATAAGAGCTTTAAAGTTTTGTTGTTTCACTTTGATACTTTCAATCCAAAGTTTTTCTTTTTCTACCTTATTACAAATATTTTACATTACAATTTTGAATTTTTAAAAAACATCAAATATCCGTCAGACATTCTTTCCTAATAAAAAATCACATACAGCAACCGTTGCTTTGTTTACAAAATCTCTTCCCTGATTGTAATTCCTGCTAGGTAGGGCTAACAAAACAATCACGTAATCCCCGTATCAAAGAACGTAGCTTCACTATAAAAATTCCCATTGACAAACAATCGTCTACATGAAAACGTGTCATCAATTGAAAAAAAAATTCATTGGCTAAATAGTAGGATCTCAGATGTACCATTATATCCCAATTGCTGCATATTAAATCCAACAACTCTACCATTAACGTACAGACTATTACCGTGAATGATCACTTATATTTGCGTTTAAGATATTTTTAGCTTTAAATAGATTAACAATACAGCCAATGTCGTCATTAAACAATTTTATAGTTATTTACAACCTGTACAATAAAAGTAGATGCATTAAATAAATATAAACCTTTTTGCTGATAAATTGTTTTTGTTTATTTATTCATACTAAACTTCAAGATAACTTATTTATTGTTTTTGTTAGCTTTTGAGTACGTTTGAGCACAGACTTATTTCTGGACTTCATTAGCTAACTAGAAAACCTACATGGACGAAATGTCGTAAATGAATTAAACATTAATTTTGTTTACTAACAAATTGGTTGTAGTTTTTTATCTATTTAATGTTTGAAACAGTTCAAATAAGTAAAAAAATTAAATCTTTTAAAAATTTCAATTATCATTGTTTTCCGGATAAACCAAAAAAATTATATTTTACGTGAGCACGTGGTTGTTGGGGATCAACTAATTTTTAAAAGGAAAATAAAATTCGTATTCACTTCATTGCATTATATTACATATAGAGACCATATTCAAATTATCACCCGAAGAAAATTATGAAACAGATGAGGTCCTTTTCCACATTCAATTTTCTCACGGTGAAAAATATAAGTGATCGTTTATCGCAGCCGTTAATCATACAGTGTTCTCAGGAGTTTCCGAAAGACGTTTATTTGGAACATTACGGCCAGCACCAGAACAACAGTTCGAGAACTTCTGCTGCTTTCTTTGTAATTTTAATAGAAACAAAGTTTTTTATTGTGATTAATTAAGTATTCCCCACGGTTAGGCGACAATTTTAATAAAAAAGGCGTTTTAATGTTAAATTAATTAATTAATTTTATTATGTTACGCTCCACAGTTAGGCTTTTATCTAATTGATCAAGCGGATATATAGATGTAAAATTCAAAGATAAAAGAAAAGAGTTAATTAAAGATTTTGAATTTAATAGTAGTGAAATTTAGGTTCTAAATACAAAACAAGACAGTAGACTAAAATAATTTGCAACTCAATACGGTAGGACATTAAAAATTTGTATTGAAACTCTTTAATATCAGATAATATGTGCGTGAACTAAAATAAGCAAGTTTCTTTGTAAAATAGGATTGGAAACGAGATCTTAAGGAATTCTATGCCAACGGTACGGACAGAAGACTGCAGCTGTTTTCTCTGGTGGAGGTCTGTTTCGGGTTGACGAATTAAGATGCGCCGGCTAAAAGACGGTCCGCTTCCCGTTGCCTCTGTGTTTGGAAAGACCTGCATGGATAACGCTTTGGGCCAAAATAGTCGAAACTTCTACCAAAAATTTACGACCTCAGGACTAAAGAGCTGAACTCTTCTCTCGCCAGCAACCGCAATTTAATTTATCTCTCTGCCCCCAACTTCTGTCCATTTCGCGACGTATGGCCCCAAATTTTCCTACTCCGTTTTCCAATAGCCAATCAGCTGCAATCTCAAATGGCATCAACTGGTTGGAATTTACAAAATTGCAGCCAATTAAAACAAATATCGACCGGCAGTAAACAAGTGTCTTCATATATGTTTCTCCGTTATTTTCGCAGTAGCCGTTTCCAATTATCCGTGCGCAGCTTCCGACTTGACAGAAGCATCTCTTTCTACAGTTAGGGAGGGATCTGCCATTAATTTAAAAGACTGACGTCCATTGTCTGTAAAAAGCCCTCTTCCATATTGTGTGAAAAAGATCAGTTCCATTGTCCGAAGAAGGGTGTAGCGCTAACTGTCACAAAAGATTCTACGGACACTAAAAACATTACTTCGCAGGCTTTCAGACTTTCCTTGCGGAATTTTAATGTATTAAAAAAGTGAAAAACGCGATTAATTAAAATTAAAATCAGTCGTATGAGCCATAAAGGCTCACTATATTAAGAAGCACTAGGGCCACCCAATACACACACACTCAATTTTCTGTCGCATTCATTTCAGTTTATTGAAAACACAGTCTGTGCGAACAGAAATTGATACCGGGAAGACGCTGAATAATATTTATATTTCAGAGATTTTAATAATGTAATAATAAAATTGAGTTTTTAGTTGAAAAAGTTTGTACAAAAATGTTTATCGTATTTGTTTTCTGTTAATTATTCTCAAAATAAAATTAATAAAAACAATAACGAGCTAGGAAATTAGAATAAAGTCAGAAATATTGAATGTAACAGATGCATACAAACTTGTAATCTTTCTACTAATTTTCAATATTTTCGCAAACACGCAGTCCAAATTGATAATTGTTTCTGGAACATGATATGGCACGCACTCTGCAGGCATAATCGAGTGGCTTAGTAAGTAAGTGACAGATATAGCATGTCTGCAAACTGCGTATACGGGAACGGAGACGAATTTCTGGTTGCGTGTCTGCGTCCCGCAGGAAACATTTCACGATACAGAGAAAGTTGAGGCGGTCGCTACCAATTGGACCGACCAGGCCTCTTAGAAAGTCTGGCCGCCTTGTATATTGTTATGGTCCGCTAATGGAATCTTGCAGTTCCCACACTAGCATTGTGATGCCTCACCGGCATATACTAGGAGAAATTTCCGTCCGGTCAGGCAAACCTAAGAAAAAAACAATGTGTCTCCCCAGGTCGTGCAAAAGAAGCACGCGAGACCATTTCCTCACATCCAGGTCAAGACGACGTCAAAACTGGCGAACAATGTAAATTCTGCATTACACTAAGAACTATCTCGTTTAGTTAATACTTTAAATATATTAACGTGTTATAGCCTAACGGTTTATCGAAAAGTATTTCTATCTTTGTTGTGATTAGTGGCTAATAGTGAACTATTACATCAGAATTTATTTTTAGTTTCTCTTCATTGTATGGTTCTTACCCAATTTAGTAAACACCAGACGCAATTAGAGTAGAATGTGGCTGGGCAATGAAACTAATCTTAGAAAATTTGGGCAAGAGTAATTTGTTCAAGAATTTCGGGAATGAGGGGGGGATATTGACGATAATCTTCCAGAGGCAACGTGGTATTTAAACAACACTGATGGAAAGGATTTGGGTGGAGATAGTTGTGAAGGTGTTGGGGCGCCCTGAAAGTCGTCCAGACAGGAGAGCAGTGACACTGTGTTGAAGCATTTTTGCTAAGTGAAGCAGTTAACGCTGATAGTGGTAGAAAGTGTTTGGAGATAGAAGTGAGTTGTTAGTAAGTCGGGAGAAGAGGGGAAGGGGATGAAAGTGAGTCTTTGTCCGTGTTTAGTTGAAGTGACAGTTTGAAATGAGACTTGTGTTCCAAGTTGTACCCGGGGAGTATTAAAATAAGTTATAATAGAAAATCTTTAGTGAAAAGGAGACCAAGTAAGTCCCAGGCAAAGATGTGCTTTGAATTGTTGAAATCGTACCTGAGCCACAGAGAATAAGGAGTAAAAATTAATGATTACATGTCCAACTATATCCAAATAAAATTTGGTGTGCCGCAAGGATCATTATTGTATTTGCTGTATCCTACCATACTACAACTGCGAAATTCGCTGATGATCTTTAGATTCAGATTTTATATTTATTATTCAATCCATTAGTCCTCGGTCGAGGAAATAGGATACGTCAAATATAATATTACAAGAAATATACAAAATTTTACAATTAAGAATTTAAGGACAAGAAGAGGAAAGATAAAATTCAATCTTCAATTTTTAGTCGACGGAGGAGGCAGCAGAAGATCGTGCGTAGGTTCCCGTCGAACATGAAAAAGAAAATAAGTCAGCAGTTAAATTCTAGCAGAGTATAGTTGTAAAATAATCGGAGAACTTGATAGGACACCAGAAAACTGTTTTAGTTTTTCCTACCTACGAACTCTTTCAGTGAATAATACGCTCCATTCATTAACAGAGATTTACAACTCTTTATAAATAATTTTTGAACCTTTAAAGCTTTTATTTCTTCCGGGAGAGTATTGGATAGATTTATACCAGAATAGTGAATGCTTGTTTCAAAAAGACAATATGTTTCAACACGGAGCTGAGAGCGATTTCTTGTGTTGTACGAATGGCTTGAACCATTTAGAGCATATAGATTGATGTTGCCCTATACAAATTTTAAAATTTCTAGAGTATACATACAAGGCAGGGTTAAAATTCCAAATTTGCAAAACAAAGGCTTGCAAGTGGTATTCCACTCCGCACCAGATGCAAATACTATTAGTACGGCCCGCTTTTGTAGTTTAAAGATGTGAAGCGCGTGATGTGAATGATCCCAGTTTGCAATACCGTAACACATGACACAATGAAAATATGCATGGTACATCATTTTTGATGTAGATGTGACGGTTTCCCGAGTTAAACACTCGTAGTGTAAAGCAAATTTTGCTGAGTTTTCCCGTAATTATTCATTATACTACGTCACATTAATTAGAAGCTTTCGGCCACTGGGGCCATAGTCATCTGTAATATATAAAACGATATAAAACAGCAAGTCCACAACATTATATTACTACGTACATTTATAGCTTGTTTCCAATGCCCACCTGTTTTGGAATGTAGCACTGCTAGAGTTTATATTCTCACCAAGCAACCTGTGCCAAACAATATAGTACCTTACAATGTTATTACCATCTTTACTATTGTACATTGGCATTTCTACATAGAACATATACATTAGTTCTATTTTATACCAGGTTCTTTGCATTAGAACTTTCACAATTTATATATATATAAATTCTATATACGTCAAGCAGCCGTTGCTAGTCAATATAGTACTTATAATTACTTATAATTGTACATTGACACTGCTACATAAAATACATACATTAAATCTATCATTTGTAAAAGTTTGAATAAGCAATAATATGAAGTCCAGGAACGGATTGATCTATTTTACATTGATTCTAATGGGAACAATTGTTTCAGTTTGCAAATTTTACGGTTCGCGATCGGTATTCAGGAACGAATTAAATTCGAAAACCCAGGTTGCATTGACAAAATCCAGACTACACGTGGAAGAGTCCAAGAATTTACCTTCGAAACTGAGTATGTAAATCAACGCTGAACATTTAAAGTAAAATTTTGCACGGTAAACATGTTTACCGAAATATTCGTTATTTTATTTAAATAAAATATTATAAACTCCATTAAAGATCTTTTTACTTAATAGATTACTTCAGTTCATTGTTTTCCATTGGTATACTTCATTTTAAGAGAAGTGGAACGACTTAAGTGACAATAAAAAGTCCGTCATATTTAACAAGCAAAGTTCTCATACAGCTTAAATATTATATAAATAAAAAACTATATATACATGTCAGGCCAAGAACAATGAAATACTCTTATATATTAGTTTTTACAGATACGCGTATTTTATACTCATCATTTATCGACCACATTTCTTTGTTCCGTATACGATCCTATACCATTCATCCAATTTCATTGAAACTTTGCTTAGTTCTTCTCCGGAAAATTTAAAATTATATGAATGACTAATAATTGCGTCGCAGAAATATTTTTTGGGATCAGTAAGATTGATACTATTCATGTCAAGGGAAGTAGAAATGCTTTAATTGAAGAAAGAGAATAAGGGAAAAAATTCGACCGGACCCAGTAATCGAACTCAGGACTTCCCTCCACTCAGGTAAACCTAAGCTAAGCTCATCTACAATTTACTAGTTCTGGGTCCTGGGTCGGGTCGATCTTTTTCCATTCGTGTCTTTCTTCTAAATTGATAGTATTATTTTTTATGTTGTGTATATTCTCAAGAGGGGATCACCCACTCGGTTTCAGGTGGAGTGGTATTACATATAAATATTGCAAAAGCAAATGGAGTTTTAGAATTTTAAGCTTTTTATTTATTTTAATCAGCCTCTTTTTTGAATTGTAAAACTTGAAGATATTAAAAAAATTTCGGAATGTAAACCTTGTAGCGCTCACCCGCGCTATTGGATAATTTTGTTGACACATGCCACCAGGCGCCACTGCGTTTGCAGAATTAATTAAGTTATCGATAAATACGACGGTCGCCTTCCAAAAATTCAAATTAGGCGATCCGCTGATGCAAAGAGGGAGCTAATTAACGACTTGCCAAGACTCATCAGCACTTTAACCGTGTAATAATAATCGCAAAAATGAAAATATAATTTAATGGACAAAAAAGTATCTATCCATTAGCTCAGCCACAAAGCTCCTCCATCATTGAACTGTTTAAAATATTCCGGAATTATAATTAAATATTTGGACTAATTGGCTGCTAACTTTACACGTGGACTAAATGACTGCTAACTTTACACGTACTTGAAGGGGGATGCCTCCTATTAACGCTCCATATTATGGTAACGTGCCATACACAATAGATATAGACAAAGGGAGATCTTAAATTTGAGCTCTGGCAATCTCAGTAAGACGTGCGCTTTGTTTGTGCTTTTTTTATGGCGGCTGGTGACTGGACTCTGACGGTTGCACCATCGAGTTGCGTTCGACTCGAATCGTTCTTCAAACGTTTTTGTTATAGGCGCATGGATTTCTTCTTCTTCTCCTATCTCATACACCATGTCTCATATAATCCCATATCCCATTACCATTTTTCTCATCACATATCCCAAATCTCGTATCCCATTTCTCATATTCCTAATCTCATATCCCATATGTGGATCTCACTTTTCATAACTCATATCCCATGTCTCCTATGCCATATCTGATATCCCATATATTAAATCCCATTTCTTGTAACCCATATCTTATACATCATATCCCAAATTCCATATTTTATATCTCATATCCCATGTCACTTATATAATATCCCATTTCTCCTGTCATATCCCGTGTCTTTCTTATCATATAGCATATCTCATGTCTCGTTTCCCATTTTCTATATTTAATACCTCGTATTCCATTTGTCATGTACCATATCTCGTATCTCATTTCTTGTTCCTTTTCTTCTTATTCTTCAGCTTTCCTTTATTCTTACGGGTCGACTGCGGACTGTCATCTACATAACACATTCCGAATTTGGGCTGATACGTGGTCAGCGGATCGATTTTCCACCAGTTTTAACCCCAATCTCCGTGACCATGTCACACCAACATCTAAGTCCATGCGAGGATTCGAACCCGAGACCTGTGTGTTATGACGCAGCGACGCTAGCTATTACACCACAGGAGGTCACCTTGTTACATTACAGTTTCTTATTCCAGCTTCCTGTATGTCTAGACGTACCTATTTACTTGCTTTTTCACCCACGTTGCAGTTTTCGAGTGCACAAGCAAGTTGAAGGTCCCTAGTTTTGTAATGTTATCTAGTGTAGCTTCCAAGTATCTAATAAGAAAGGTTTTAAAGAATAAATCAAATAAGCTATAGGAAGTAATGGAACGCACCGAAGCTTCAGGGCAAAAACAATGCATGGGGAGAAAACAATAATCAGGTAGTGTGATATAAAATTACACTAAGGAATGAAGTAAGACTAAGTAAAATACATTCTATATTTTCAAAGTAATTGAAATAAACTTAGCAAATATAATTAACAGAAAGTTTACCAGTAACATTTCGTGGAAATGTTATACAAACATTTAATTTCGACATGAATAATATTATAACTGACAGTATGTAATGATTGTGTGGGCATACCTTGTTTAGGCACATTTGAAATAGCTTCCTTCCCATTTTACGAACGTATTCTTGCTCGTTTGGCTATTTTCAGATATTTAAAGATGTAGTCAAATTCCCCGAATACTTTTAGTGTTTCATTTTTTGATTGAATTTTCAGATATTTGTCGAATTTTTTCAAATTTTATAGCAGTCAATAATTTTATTTACTATTTCTTATCTTGAGTATTAAGTTTTTGTTTGATAATAAAAATAAATTTGTATAACTTCTTTCATTTAAATATTCACGATTTATAGATAGAAATTTTTATAATTCTGAAATATACCAGAATTTAAACAAGCTTCAGTTTTGTGCTTTTTTAGGAAGAATAGTGCTGTCCTCCGTCGAGTAAGTTGGGGAACTTGCTCCAGTTAGTTGCAGCTTGTGTCCAGCAGGTAGCAGCACATTTTCATGGTTACTCTCATAGCGCATCTTAGGCCAAATAAAGCAGTCATTTTATTAAATAAAACAATACTGTTCTGAAACGATATTTAAAAATAATATATATATAATTGTATTATAGAATGGCATTCACTTCATATTTCATATCGCAATTTTGACAATTTATAATTTTAGAAAACAGAATAAGAAAAAACATGTCTATGTTAATGTCATTTGTAGAAATGGAAAAAGCCTTTTATAATGTAAACTGGAACACACTATTAAGGAATTTCAACCCGGGTCAAAGATTGCTGTCGAAACGTTGTGTTAGCAAACTTTTACTCAGGTTGAAACCCGAGAATTGTAGATGAAACAAATTCACCGGGAAAGCCTTAGCTCTTTAACACTATTAAGGATTTTAATGTGACAGGAAAAAATATCGAGAAATAAGAGTTAGCCATAACCTCTACAGAAGGCAGATAGCAGTAATTAGAATGGAAGGGCAAGAAAAGAAAGCAGATATCAAGAATGAAGTAAGAAAAGGATGCAGTCCGTCACCGATGCTGTTTACCTTATACAGTATATAGAACAGAATCTGGAGAAAGTTAAAAAAGAATATGGAAAACGAATCATACTTCTAGGAGAAGATTTGCCGACGATATAGAGTCAGAAGAAGACCTGGATAACATAATAAATGGCATGAACGTGGTCCTGGAGAAACTTGAGGATTAATAGAGGGAAAACGAAGGTGATGGAGTAACGAAGTGTGATAGATTGGGAAGGGATATTTTGAAGGACGTTGTGAATTCTGCTACTTGGGTAGCATAATAACTCAATATGGTAGAAGTATAGTAGACATGAGGAGTAACATAGCACCGTCAAGGAAGGCTTTCGCAGGAAAAACTTACGGCTAACGGCTAATATAAGTATGAATATTAGGAAATAATTACTAAAAATGTTCGTGTAAAGTGTGGCGTTATATTGGTGAGAAATGTAGACGATAGGAATTGCATACAGAACAGGAATAGAAGCTTTTGAAATCAGGTTCTTAGAAGAATGCTGAAAATTAAATGGGTAGATATAGTAAGCAGAAAGTTCTAAGCAGAATAAGAGAAGAGAAAACAATATGGCGGATTTTGATTAAAATTAGCATTAGAGGGAAGTGTGTGAGGTAAGAATAGAAGAGGGGGAAAGGGCAGAATACGATAATCAGATTAGGGAGGGTGTGAAATGTGCTAGTTATGCGTAAATGAAAAGGCTTGCGCAATATAGTTAAGCATTGATAGTTGAATCAGACCAGTCTAAGGACATTTATTGTTACTAATCTCTGGGAGAACAGTTTACCCCTCTCCCCGACGGTTTTTGGGGAAAAACACCACCCGATACCGCCAAATCTCACTATAGTTGGGAAACACCCCAAGCGCGCCGTTATGTCTGGTTTTATTACCCCTGGCTACAATATTGTCTCCTTTCTTTTGACTTCGCACCGCCAAAGTCCGTGCATATATGTTTGACCATTACAAAAATGTAGAAAGTTATGTAGAAATGAAGAGGCTTGCGCAGAATAGGTTGCCAGTCTAAATCCTGAATACAACAACAAAAGAAACTCAATTAACTGCTCATTTTTAAAAGTTTAAATAAAAATAATCTTTCATTATAATATTTTCCACTACACTGGCTATTTCAAAGTTTGTTTATACATTGTTTACTTTTACGGTTAATACAACAAAGGTTAGCAGGGAATAATAATTGCAAAATTAATTCTTCAGCATCCTTATTTAAACCGTTTTTTAAATATGCCTGTAACGCCTCTTTAACACTTTCATTACTTCCAGTATTATGGTATAATATTAATAAATACTTGTTGAAACTGTTTTATTAACTGTTTATTAGCAGGAGATGATGCACACGTTTTTACAAAATCCAATATGGAGTAACTCTCCTTACAACTACTAGTGACCTCTATGAGCAATATTACATAAATACTAATGCTTACAACACATCTCCCCTTTCAAGATATGTTCATAGTTGGAGTTGAATGATAAAATATGGCTGAAGAATAATGCAAACTATAAAAAGATCACTAAATGTTCAAAGTTCAGCTCACACACACACAGAGTCTACTTTAGCTGCTCACAAATCTAGTCTAACAGGTGGTTTTGAAAATCTTCCACTTCGTGTTGAAACCGTCCCTGGTGGTATGTCCTTAACCACTGGTCCAGGTTCAGGAATTGGCAATGTAACCGCAACGTCAGGTTCAAGTTGTAGTTGAGTCCCATCAGTAGCAATATGTGTTTGTTCACTAGTCATAGGGTTAAGATGGTATCGATTTCGTCGAAGTTGACCCTTCGGTGTCTTGATGATATATGAGCGTGGAGTGGAGTCCTTTCGGAGAACTGTTCCTGTGACTCTTGTCCACAACCCAAACCTCTTCACCAGCTTCAAGCTCTCGTAGCTGCCTTGCTCCATGGTGATGGTCATAATGCTGCTTTTGTAGCCCAATCCTCTTCCTTTCTCTTTCATGAAGAACTTTCCGAGGTGGAACTCGTGGGTTTAACTTTGACCTGCTTACTGGAACTGATGTTCGAATTCTCCTTCCCATCAAAAGTTCAGCAGGAGAGAATCCATTGGCTAATGGCGTCGCACGATAGCTCTGTAGTGCCCGATATGAATCACTGGCCTTCTTCAAAGTGCGTTTTATAACCTTTACTGCAGCCTCAACAAATCCATTGCTTTGGGAAAAACGTGGACTAGATGTCACATGCTTGAATCCCCATTCCCGGGCAAAATCACTAAATGCTGAGGTTAATACTGGACTAAAATGTGTCCCGTTATCACTACGAACTATCTCTGGCGTTCCATGTCTAGCAAAGACAGATTGGAGATGATTAATTATCTCGCATTCTCGCAAACTTTGTAATGCCATGTACTCTGGATAACGAGAGTAATAATCAGTAACTAGCAAGAACCAGCGTCCTTCTAGTTTAAACAGATCCATTGCAACTTTTTGCCATGGACGATCAGGAAATTCTGATGGCATCAAAGGCTCATGCCTATTAGTTGCTTCTTGTAGGCACGTTTGACAATTTTTAATGAGCTTTTCAATACTCGTTGATAAGCCTGGCCACCACATAGAATCTCGTGCTCTAGCCCGACATTTAACAATACCAAAATGGCCTTCGTGCAACTTAGCTAGCATATCTTCTCTTAACTCCTGAGGAATAATAATTCTTGTATTTTTCATAAGTATACCTTCTGTTACAGAGATATCTGCACGGTGTTGCCAGTACTCGGCCAAATCGCTGGACAATTCTTTCTTCCCTGGCCAACCTTCTTTACTAAATTTGATGAGCTGATAACAAATTGGATCATTGCGTTGAGCTGCAATAATCTGATTCAATCGGTCATCAGTTGCAGGAATATTCTGTACAACAGCTCTAACATAGGCCTCAATTTCCACTTCAAATTCCTTATCATCACTCACGACGCTAAGAGGTCTTCGTGATAAGACATCAGCTATGCCCAATTCTTTTCCTGGGATGTGACGAATTGTATATTGATAACGTGCAAGTCTCAAACGAAACCTTTGCAGCTTAGGAGTTAATTCATCTAGTGGCCTTGAGCTAAAAATTGGCACTAGTGGCTTATGATCTGTCTCTAACTGTACCACTATCCCGCTGATAAAGTCTCTAAACCGCTCACAAGCCCAAACAAGAGCATATCCTTCCTTTTCTATCTGAGCCCAATTCTGCTGTGCTTTATTTAATGATTTAGATGCATAGGCCACTGGCCTGTAACTTCCATGTTCGTCTTTTTGTTTAAGCACGGCTCCAATGGCATAAGACGATGCGTCTGACGTAATAGTTGTTTCTTTATTCGGATTGAACCATGCAAGTGCTGGACTTTTGACTAACTCTTCTTTAATTGCTCTGAATGCCTGTTCTTGATCTAGCCCCCAATGAAACTGATTCTTCAGGCTTAACAAGTCGTTCAGTGGCTTGGCCTTGGTCGCTAGATTAGGTATAAATCTAGACATATAATTAATGCTTCCCATCAAACTCCTAACTTCAGATGAAGTTTTTGGTGCACTCATTCCTTTGATGGCCTGAATTCGGTCATCATCAATATGTACTCCTTCCATGTCGATAATGTGCCCTAGGTACTTCAGTCTTTGAGTGCAGAAAGTACATTTCTCAAAATTCAATGTAATACCAGCATTGGCTAATTTCTCTAGGACAAGTAACAATCGTCCATCATGCTCTGCAATTGTCTCACCGTACACTAAAACATCACTATTCACTTGAGTACCTTCAATGCCCTCGAGAATACTGGAAATTTTCTTTTGAAAGAATTCAGGTGCTGCAGAAATTCCAAACGGAAGGCGTTTATATTTATATCTCCCAAAAGGTGTAATAAAAGTGGTTAGCAATTGCGATTGTTCATCCAGTTCGAATTGCCAGAAGCCACTATTAGCGTCAAGTTTAGTAAAGTACTTAGCTTTGCACAGCCGACCTAAAATGTTCTCTGTTACTGGCATCGGGTATATCTCACGTTTAATATGCTGATTTAATTGTACATAGTCGACACACATCCGAATATCACCGTTTGGTTTTGGCACTGTAACCAATCCGGCACACCAGTCAGTAGGTTCATCTACTTTTTCGATGACGCCTAGTAAAACCATTTCATCTAACTGTTTCTTAATTCTATTCAACATGGGTATCGGTACTCGTCGTGGAGTCGTCAGAGCGTGAGGTTTTGCATCATCTCGCAAACGAATTGTGTAGGGAGTCTTAACATGTCCCAACCCTTTAAAAAGATTCGGGAAATTTTTCAGTGGATCAAATGACATCCCTTCTTGCTTAATAGCATCAACATCTGCCCTCTTAACAATTCCTAGATCTTCACTAATTTTTCCTGACAATAAGGATCGCTCAATTCCACGAACAACATAGATATCAGCCATTGCCGATTTATTCCTGTACTTTACTTTTTCCCAGAAATATCCAATGACATTCTTTAATGGTTGATTATCTGCCCCATATAGTATTCGTTCTGGTTTACGAAGTGCTATATCGCTTAAGGAATCACGATGTACATTTTCAGGAATGACAGTTACATCTGCTTGAGTATCAGCATAAAACAAAATCCTGGCGTGTTTAACTTCTAATAAAGCTGCCCAACGCTGTTTAATGGACTTGCTCGTCGACACGGCGCCCATGAATGCAGATTCTGTCTCATGTCCAGTTCGGATTTCTCGAACCACTCCCGGTTGACTGGATTTGCAGCAAACAGCATAATGTCCAATGCTCTTACATTTTCGACATTCGACTTTAGCTGCTGGACATTCGGATTTGGGATGTTTATACTTCCCACAATTCCAACAGTTAATCCCATAATTTTGTTTACTCTGTTGGGAATTAGATTTATAATTGTTCTCACCGGATGATTTCGGTCTCTAACTATATCGACCTGGCGGTTTCTTCGGTCCTGATTTAATTTTTTCGACCTTCGCTTCTAGTTCGTTTGTCTGGCCCCGTAGCAATTGTTGCTGATCATGCACCTGTGCTGATTGTTTCGCCAAGGTCACTGCTTTGTCAAGCGTTAAATTGTCAATTAACATTAACCGTTTTGACAAATCTTTATCCCGGATTCCCACTACGACTCGGTCACATATTAGCTCAGATTTCAAAGTACCGAATTCACAATGCTCAGACAATGTATGAAGATTAGCCAAAAATTCTTCGATAGTTTCCCCCTCTCTCTGTGTCCGTTGGTTAAAGACGGCTCGCTCATAGGTCCGATTTCGCTTAACGATGAATTGTTTATCAAAAGCGGCGATTACTTTGTCAAAGTCGTTTAATTCTTCGGTTGATAACCCTAAAGCGCCAAGTAAATCATCTGCTTCTGGACCCATAACGTAAATTAACATATTTACCTGTTCTTCTCCTGGTTCTTTATGTAATTTAGATGCTAACCGGAATCGGTGAAATCTTTTCTTCCATTGTTCCCACTCTTGAGCTTTAGAAAAATTGAATGGTTCCGGTGCACTAACACTTCTCTGCATCGTGTTGTTCCTTTAAGTATTGTCTTCGTTTTACAATGTACGAGTGCTGATTTACTCGCAGATAAAATGCTTCAGATCACATTAGATGATTAATAAATTGAGTTCACACATTTTAAAATAGATTTAC